>JXSR01S021927.1:17826-36856 GCA_000969725.1 Ophiothrix spiculata | reverse complement strand
TGAGAACAGTCTCGTAGACTCTTAAACGTTTGCGCCCCCCCCCCCAACACATCGGATGTATGTGTACATATTTTGTTCAGCGATTAAGAAATAATAATCTTGAACAGTTATTGGTTATGTGAGGTGATTGAAAATATGACATTTTAGACGTTAAATACAGAGTGAGAAACCGTATCTATTGTATGTTAGCTTGTGTTATCTAACGTAGATAGCATTCAGACTTCCTCGGTTTGTACATCAGATCGTCATGTGAGTGCAAGAAAGTCGTGTCTGCAATGGCTGCCCTAAGTTATATTTATGTCAGTGGTTCTTGAAATGGTTCTTCAGGTGATAGTGTCACTTGAAGAACCATTTCAAGAACCACTGACCCAAGACTGGAGATTTTACAATGTGCAATCCAAATTAATGACAAAAGGCAGCTATTGCAGATACGACTTTCTTGCACTCACATGACGAAATATCTCTCTATATCAGATGTTCACTTCTCGTTGTTTAATATATTCACCGCTATTAATGCAAGTACTCCATCAAAATCATTAGCATCTTTAGCAAAGTATCATAGCTGTGATCACATCTTGACGTACTTCACTATTCCATCATCTTGAAAACTATCGTAATATTGATATGCAAAAGACACATGTAGTAGCCAGCGGCCACTTTCTGAAACTGTCATCTCCAAAATCCCTGGTCGATTCCTCCTCATATTTCTTTAGCTAAAGGTAGATAGACCTTTAATGCATTCTTTACCTCTCTTTTGTTGTGTATGCATATATGCAAACTTCAGTAAGCTAGGCTATATCCCTGGAGGATCCCGTTGTGCTACATTTTTCTTCTTCATTTTCAACTCTTTTAACCGCGGGGTTTTTAAGAAGGAAAAGGTGGCGGAAAGTCCCCAAAGGAACCCGGTTCATGCCGATGTACGACCTTATTGCAAGCATCCGTGTCCCATTCTCTAACCTTTTACATATGATATTACATCTGTGCATAAAACTGGGTCGTAGGCTGTACATAAAAATATTCTCCTCTATTTTAACTTGACTTAATAGATTTTATAGAAACAAAACAACGATGGTCATGGTTGAGTTGGATTTAATCATTCAATACTAGGGCGACGAGCTGTGAGTTGTAAATAATGCTAGCGCGATGAAATGATGACGATAAAGACCTCATTTTGAATCAATCAACTCGATTCAAGTAGTACAGATGGGTCACGCTTTTTTTCGGCACGTTTTGGGACACTTTTAGAGGCATCAAAACACAAAATTTGGAATTTTAAAAACGGCCTTGTTTACATTCTTTTATCTTAAGTACGTGAAGTTTTTATCGATATAAAAATGGTTTAAGATTATTTTGGTTTGGAAACGATGCCACAAGAGATGAATAAGATAATTGGTGACCTAAATATTTATATTTATCTTTTTATTGTCGCTAGCACTATTATTACATGTATTTTGCTAATTTTTTACACATTTTCATGTTTTTATGCTCGGAAATTCGCAGGTGTCGGGTATGTAATTTCACTTTCAATTTCAAGTTAATTTTGTTTAAGTAAAAGGGTTTTTCCTATACAAATCCTTTCTTGGAGCACTCTAACATGACTTTACTAATTAGAATCTATATTTCTTGAAGCAAAGACAAATATTGTATTTACAATTACTCATCCAAGATTGGAAAAGTATTTCTATTCTTATAATTGTGCAATCAAAAAATTTAAATTTAAAGTGTAAAACAAATCTACTGCCCATGCGCAAATTAAAGAACAGCGGACAGTCATTTTTAAATGGTCGTTCAGACGTCTATGTATTTTGAACATTAAGTAGCAAGACCAAAGGACGACTTGATCTTGATTTCGGTTGCTAACTGCAGCTCTATTTTCAGATAGTTCTCAATCATATCACGCACGTTCAGGAACAAAAGTGGATGTGAATTGTATTGGCAACTTCAATAAAGCCAGAGGGACTTTCCGCCCAAGTAGATTAAACTGTGTCGATTACTTACCGATCAAAGTATACGGTTTTGCACAAACATACGCCTAATACACTGATTGGTAATCGATATGCAGGTATGTTTATGTCAGAAACAATGTGTGTTAGGCATACGTCGGGCTCTGTACGTTGATATGTGACTGAGGCTTAAGTATTCCGGGTTGCAAGATGAATCGTGACGTTTATTATTCGAACCGCGAAGTCCGTTCTATACGAGAACTTTAGAAAACAGAATATCATTGAATGCATGCATATTAACACGATCACGGTTCTGCAGTTTATTTATGTGATATTCATTTTGCGAGACGATATTATTCTAACTTGACTGCAGTTTAAGTTATGAGAGCTTATCGGTAATTCATATATCTCTAAATCATGTCAATAATATGAATGAGAGTCCTACATGGAAAAGATTAGAAATAAAACAGTTATTGCATCATCATCATCATCATCATCATCTGATGACGTCACTACCACCATCACTGTACCAAATTCAGAAACAAAATTGTAATAAGCCATTGTACTAAGAGTATTCTGGGACGTCTCAGCGAAAGGAAAAACCGGAAAAAATCTGCTGTTACTGTTTAGCAGGAAAGTTGAGAATAGGTAGACAGGACTTTTAAGTCTTAAGATTTTAAAAAATCTTTAAATAGGGTAATGGCTGCGTCTTTCCTCCAGAGCATGATTAGCTTAATTTCACATAAGTTTAGGCGTTTACTGCCTAGAGGTAAACTGCTTCAACTTAGAGTAACTTAAAATTGACCGGAGATGGCCAAGTTTGACATATTAAAAGAAGCTTTTAACTTTCGGCAAGATTTCCATATTAAATGGTTCCTGATGTTTAATTGTAATCTATAAATAACTAGGTTACCAATAAATTGAGATTATGCTAGAAAAACTTAGGGTTATGACCCCAAGGCTTCATATTACGATTTGAAATGTAATTTCTACTCCTAGATTCTCATATTTACATTCGGCGGTGTATTTGATAAGTTATAATTGTCGATAGTTTCGTCAAATTTGAAATAACGTTCACGTCCAAATTGTCTCCGTTGAGTGTGCTTGTGAGGCGGCTTGAACTTTAAGGTTGTAATGAAATTAACTGCGGCAATCAGTTAAAAGAGCTTATTAAACAAGGTGATGTAATGTCAACCAAAGAAACATTAGAAATGTAAAGAAATTGAATAAATTGTTTTGTTATTCACGTCAAAAAATGTTTATTCCAAGTATGTGACTTTTTTGAAAGCAATGACGTCCGCTTTCATGTATCAAGTTTTGTCGTCATGCTCGAGATCAGATGCACAAATTAAAACTGTTTGTTTTGTTTTTTGTTTGTTTTTTGTTTGTTGAGGTTTTTGTCTGTGTGTTTGTTTGTTTGTTACAAATTATAACAATTATTGTGTGATCCTATGTGTTCATTTAAGATCAAAACGACTCACACTTTTGAGAAATTACCCCACTATCAATATCGGAGTTGCATGTTTTGGAACATCATATCATGATATTTAAAACATGAAACAATTCGTGATGAGAAACATGAATCTAATAATGTTTTCATCGCTCGCAAATTTAGAAAGACAATTCAAAACATACACAAGCGTTTGCAAAATGTTGAAAACAACAATCAGGAGACACATCTAGTACTCATGAGACCAACGCATGATGAGATGCCTCGCCACTAGGGGCCTCTTCGGCTGAAGATCGTAGGCCATAGGGTATCTGTTCAACAACTTGGTAAGAATTCCTTCAAGACCAGGCCTTGTACGTGTTCGTATCACAAGCTACGTGATTGTTCCACTTTTGTGTGTTAATCTACCACAACGTGTTCTTCCAAAACAAAATTACGTTCCCTGTAGAATGTGTTTCATATGCTTGTTATAAAGAAGGAAAATTATGTGTGTAAGTTTTAGGTCCATAATACCATGCAATATTTTTCGAAAATGGCGACTTAATATTTTCAGGTGACTTTGACGGCTTACCCTAACCATACCCCTACCCCTATGTCAGAGGTACCAGAGTTTGGTGATTTCATTTATAACAAAGGTTTAAATGAAGTAGGTTCAAGGAAATTAAAACTTCTTTGGAAAGAAATAATATGTGCGTAAGAAACTTCATTTCAAAATAAACTGTACGGCCGTAAGATAATAGCACAAAAATGTTTGGTTTTCAGGTGGAGAGATAAGAGAAACTTTTTCATCTCTCTTTTTGAACATTGTTTATAAATAAGTTGCTCAATAAAAAGCATTTATAACATTAAAGGACAAGTAACTTGAAAAGTATTAAAAGATAATTTTAGAATATTCATAAATTGTGATATCTTCAACGTGTATGGTAAAACTTTTATCAGATAAAGCTTGAATTTGCGCTGCCATTGACATTTGAAAGCTAGAGGAAAATCTAGTTGGTCCGGGTGAAAGTCCATTGCATTCATTGTGCTTTAAATGAGTGATGTTTTATGCGTCTCCTCTGAAGACGTAGTATGCGATATATAAACGTTTTAAAATATTTGTTCATTCTTTTTCAAACAATGATGGAAAATAATAAAACACGATGTATAATATCTTTTATGCTTGTCATTGAGTATTTTAAAACTTACAGCCCTTAAAGTTCAAACATTTGTCAGCGATGCTTCCTCGCAAAATAATTAATATTGAGACACTAAGACACTGAATACATAAGAAGTGTCATAAAAGTGTTCTTGGACAAACTGATTGTTCCCCTTTTTGCGCAAATGGTTGCGCAATGCAAGCTTTGTTTGAAATGAAATTTTCGCCATATATGGGTAAAATATCACAGGTTATGAATAATTCATGTTCGAATACCTCCTCTCCTCTCCTCTCCTCTCCTCTCCTCTCCTCTCCTAGATTCTCATCTCTCCTCTCCTCTCCTCTCCTCTCCTCATCTCTCCTCTTCTCATCTCTCCTCTCCTCTCCTCTCCTTTGAAGATAATGCGTCGTCTTTACTATTCTTGCAAGTTATTTGGATGCTATGGCCAACAGCAAAATAACATCAGCTTGGTCCTCACATCTTAACCCATGTAGTTTACTCAGCACAGATTTATCAGAGAAAAACAGTAGAAATCAGTACAAATCAATTAATTACATGCTCCCATATCTCTCATTTTCACCGCAAATTCCTATCTTGGGAAATTAGTGCGTTTTTCCTACACGCCTCTTTATGTTCCCGCGTGGCCAAACTACATAAGAAAACTGATAAGAATAGTCGTTATAATCTTACATAAATGTTTAATAGTTAAGGCGACAAATTAAGGCAGCTGGACAATTTCGCCGCGAGGGCGAAGTTCAGTTTAGCGTGAACATGCACAGGTTTCTTTATTAGCCATAAATGATAACCTCGTTACACATAAATCGTGGAACGCTACACAGATGGGTTGTCTTCCTAGTGGCTATCTACTGAAATAGCGGTTTATTGATCATCTAGTTTAAGGGAATATCGCCAATAGCGATACTAACGACAAATCTGCCTATACTTATTCATGTGTTACTCCGGGGTGTTACTTGTAGAATCAGTGACATAAAGAAGAAAATCTACGTATAAATTATATAACATGCATGTAAATCAAGGATTGAATCGTTCTTGCACCTCGCTCTACCATTTTTTTTTTAAATTTACTACATGTAATTTAGAATCTACCATTCCAGTTGAACCACAGAGGAATGTTATTGATTCTAAGGTAAGTTAGAGTCAGATACGTTTAAATCTCCTGAGTGAACATTAACAAAGTTTATTGTCATATCAGTACTTTTCAGTTAATTGTTAATTAGCAAGTTAAACTTGGCTGCTATTCATTTCAACATCTTGTTTGCTTCCAGTGACTCAGTGTGTAGCGATTTCAAAAACGATCAATCGGTTTTTAAATGTTACTGTTTTAGTCTGGTCCATGCGTGCGGCGAATTGCGGAAGCCTAATTATTATGGAAACAAAATAAATATGTCCGTACACCAAAAGGTTTTTTTTTTATATTATCGTATTTTTAATTTACAAATAGTTCCCGAATACTAGTACCAAAACACATTTGGTTATGAAAAACGCTTAAACGTCTGATTATTACGAAATAACGTTTGTAACTTACATAATTTTAATATTACGATTAACAAATAAAGAGTGAAAAATAAATTTTCAGATAAGATACAAAAGAGAGGAGTAGCGACAAGATACGCGTAACGAGAAACCACATCACAAACACAAGGACAGAAAGTAGTGGGTTTTAATCCATTTTTTTCATAATTGTTTTCTTCAAGTGTTATGTTTGTTGTCCGAACAATCGAAGAATTAAAAAAAAGCATGTTTATACTAATTCTAAGTCTCGTGGCGAAGTCCAGTTTCCCAAAGTGCATTGCCACAATGCGTAAATCCGAAGCTAAACTAAAACATGATAGTCGTTTTAAAGGGGAAATTATTGTTGACCCCTCTCGATCCCTTTTGTCTTAGATCGAGATACCTTACATGGCAATTCAAAATTCAATTAGTCTTTTTCAGTATGTAGTATTCTTGTTCTCGACGCAGTACTACTAATCATCTTTTGTGCAACGTACCAATTTTAGTTCATACAAAACATTATAACAGCAACACAATGCTTCAGAAGTAATGATATACTTTTTGGAAGGAAATTTGAGAATCGCATTTGATAAGAAGAGAGGAAGTCATAAACCTCTCCGATCACGGCTGTATGGGTACGAGATACGAACCAAAACGGACACAGCGCACTGAAGTTGCGTGTTTACCTAATAATAAAGCGAAGAGAGAATGAGACTAAGTTTCAACATCAATTTTAAGTGCATAAAAAGACTGATAGCTTTTGCGAATTTTGATTGACGGGAGAACAATGCGATAGGAGGTTGATGTTGAGATTATATGACGGAGAGGAAAGGTTTTGGTTCATGTTGATCAAGAGTACTATTCACTTTAGTAGTTAAAACAATAAACCTAACATAACTCAAGTTGACAAAAGGCCCTAACCCCATGGGTAATAGGTTCCTTATTCATCAAACGCTTGAAGATTTAGATTGCATGTCCTTACGGTCAACAACTTATTTATTTAAGGGAAATCATATTTCATCTTAATGATGATGATGTACTCTATCGGTCAAAATCTTAATAATGATCGTGCTTTATCGAAGCAAATTTTATCGTCGTCGTCGTCGATATAATATGATGACTCTACATCGTGTATTTCCAGATTTCACTATTCTCAAACATAAACTCCATGCATACTCATTATTACTTTGATTAAAAAAGTATTGATAAAACGTAGGTACAGGGTGAATTTTGTTGTTTATACGACCTAGCTAATATAAACTCATCTAAATAATTCTAAATGGATTATATTCAATCCACTAAATGGTTTACATATTGTATTCCGCAATGAAAATTATGAAAACAAGCGTTTAAGTCCCAATTAAGGAGAATAAGATTATTAAATATAATCCAATTCATTACTTTCCATTATGATCTTTGATAACCAGAATATTGCGATTGAAAAATACGCGTCACAAAATATCCAAATTTCACACACGACCCAGCACTTTTATTTTGGCAATCCTATCCCGAGTGCTTACGCGTGATCTTGAAATCAAACGTGTGTAAAACACGTGAGGTTGAAAGTTAAAACTCGATCAAAAAAACTGCCATCACATCTTTTAATATATAAGTTTGGATGCTCATTTGTAGAATTCATAAGACGTAGGGTTTTTTTTGTTTTGTTATTGTTGTTTGTTTGTTTGTTTTTGGTTTATCTTTAAAGAATTTTATCTTATTCTATTTTTATGAATTTCAATGCCATTTATGTTATTTTCCTGATGATCCATCGATATTTCTACTCAACGTTAATCATTATGTAAATTGTCATTAAAGTATCATGTAAACTATCATCATGTAAACTATTTTCATGTAAACTATCTACCGTCACGTCTTTTAATATATAAGTTTGGATGCTCACTTGTAGAATTCATAAGGCGTAGGTTTTTTGTTATTGTTTGTTTGTTTGTTTGTTTTGTTTATCTTTAAAGAATTTTATCTTATTTTGTTTTTTATAAATTTCAATGCCATTTATGTTATTTTCCTGATGATTCATCGATATTTATTCTCGACGTTAATCATTGTGCACTTTTCTTACAAGTGGTCCCAGAATCTGGAATAGCCTACCAAATGACAATCAAAAAGTATTCATGAGTTCAAACGTAAAGTTCATGCGTTTTTATGATCCTTATTTTTTTCCTTACTTTGCCTTTCTAAAGTATTTGTTATGACATGTGACATTATTATAATTATATGCGTATATTTTTCCTGCTTTCCAAATTCCTATATACATACGTACCTGGCCACTGGATGTTGTATTGTTTTTGTGTATTGTTTGTGTGTGTTTGTAAAGGGGGTGTAATCTGCTCAGGCTTTTGCCTTAAATTACATCTCCTCCATCATGTAATGTATTTTGATTAAGTGTATTTAAAGTTTTGGTTATTTGTAATATATGTTTTTTATGTGCGATGGAAATAAATATGAATATGAATATATGCAAATTGTCATTTTATCTAAGGAAAATATATAAGATGTAATACTTTTATGAAATTTGTTTAAAAAATTAATCAATTTCATATTTCTTACTAAATTTACAGCTAAAGCATTCTCATTGCTTGCATATGGCCATTTTTAGCTAATTTTGTCATACAGAATCCTTAAAATGAACAAACTCCTTTTGTCAGTCGCATATTTTCAGCACATGATTACCAGGTAAGTGACGATATTTTGTGTTACTATTTTTTCAAACTAAATGTCAGACTGTTAAATTATATACCATCTTAGAAGGCCGGGATCAAATATACGAGTAGTTTTCCGGATCATTTTATTTTGATCCTTTAAGGGTCACTTTTGATCCAACGTGGATCGTTTTGATCCTTTTTCGGATCTATATACAAATGGATCAAATTCACCATTTTGATCCGGTTTTAGGATCATTTTAGTTTGATCTTTTTTGATTACAATATCAAAGTTTTGATCCGTATTTCTGGATTACTTTGATACGGAAAGGATGAGCTCATATTTGATACCGCGTTTGGATCTAACGTGATCTTTTGTCTCATATTTGAGTACACCCCATATCCACTTCATAGCCGGGAATGTATACAATGGTATATATACGATGATTTCACCACACTTGACAGCTGCCTGTCCCGTGACCGAGTGGTTAGAGCGATGGTCTCGTAATTACATGGTGTACGTGCGGCGTGGGTTCAAACCCTGCTAGGGTCACTTCAGTGAGATATTTTTTAGGCAGATCTTTTTTATAAGAAATATTTGATCCTTTTTTCGGTTCAAGAATTGTGATCCTTATTTTTGGATCACTTTGATCCTTAAAGGGTAAGCTCATATTTGATACCTAAAAAGGATCAAAATTGATCCTTTTTGTCTCATATTTGATCCTGGCTTTCTAAGAGTGTAGCATCACCTACGTAAAATATCTTTGATTTTTAATTTGTATCATAAACATATTTGTATTTTGCGATGATTTGGTTTGAATATTAAATAATGATATATATGTGATGACTCACTCCGAAAAGGGGGACTTTGCGACTGAAAACTTTACGAGAACAGGTGAAAATAGGCAGCAAAAAATAAAGAAAATAATAAGAATTTTCAGCGGATTTTCTGTTGTAAAATTTGATCGCCTTGATCAATTTCAACAAGTGTCATTTTAAAGCTTAGAAAGTGTTGCAACTGGGATGAAATGATAAAACCAAAATCGATGTCATCTGCAAAGTCCCCCCTTTCGGGGTGAGCCATCACATATTGATAAGATTTGACCGATACATGTCACATTTTGAAGAAAAAAATAAAATAAATGAGCACATGTTTAAATACAAAAATGGACATCTTGAATTCGACAATAATCCTTTTTCTTTCATTGCTTGCTCTATTTATCTATTATTTCGTTTTTGGGGTGTGTAGGGTGTGTGTGGGGGGGGGGTGTTGGAGTGGGGTGTGGGCTTGTGGGCTTGTGTTTTTCTTATAGGCCTAGGTTTTCCTGAAGTAAGCGTTATAAGTGTGTTCTCTATAAGCAAGACCGTCGAATAAACATGTCAAATAGGACGAAGTTCTTCGTGTTTTAACAAAAACGTACATGTATAAATTAACAACAACTTGTTAAGAAAACTAAGATATACCTTATGGAAGTAAGAACGTTGTATACGACATGGATTATTTACATGACGTGTTAAAGAAAGTTTCATAATAAAGCGTCCCCAGCAAGACATTTTTTCGGATGTTGTTTTTGTAAACATGCTTTCTTTTGTGTTTCATTATCGTGATTATGTAAAATTGCATATCATAGACGCTTTTTATGCTAATCATCAATGTGTCCTGATTTGTTTATCTTTGAATATGCCTCTTATTGTTCAACTTGTAATTTTGCAAAAAAGAAATCCTACGATATTGGCAAGATACCCGATAATTATCACTTCAAATTTAATAATGTTCGCATTCATTAACGACTTTTACGGGTTATAAAAAGCTTTCTTTTTAATTGTTATTGTGTGAATTTTGCAAAATTTTCTTTAAAATAGTAATCTGACGAATTTGAAGCATTCTATGATTCCATTTTCTTCGTGTTAAATCTTAAAATGCTTCCTCAAAATCTGAGAACAACTGTATAATGTATATTACACTGATATATTCGGCTATTTTTTAGCTAAGATTTATGCATGCCGTGGCGGCAAAGACACCGGCCCATTTCCCTGAAGCTCATACTGTCCCGTTTCTTTCGCGCAACCATCTACGGTAGATAGCGCGACTGATAAACTCGGTCAGTTTACTCGGTAAACTCTCATGATGCACGGTCACTGTGGACCCTATCAACACAGACTGGTCATCTGACCTTAGTCGAGTGACCATCCCAAGTTGTCTGAGCAGTGTCTGTTTCATCAATGTTTGATAACCATATGAATGGGGAAATAAGCACAGACAGTCGCTGTTATGTTGTTCTTTTCGCCAAGGTGTTTGTGCAGTAGGTGAAAGCAGTTTGAAATATTTGATGCGATAAATGAAGAAATAATAATTGACAGTTTAATATTTTATGATCTTGTAATGAATTTTGCTCTCAAAATAAACACGATTTTCAATTAAGTAAAACGTGTGCCCATTTTAGTTGGTGTCTTTTCACAGAGTATACACCAATATATTTGAGTCACTATATTGGCAAGAATTGCGTAGAGTGTTTCTTTGTATGGTATTTTTCGTTCACTTGCCACTACTCTTCGTTTATTATTCGTTTTATTTTCCTTTCGTATAAATCAGTATATCCCAAACTGTATTCAGTATTTAAACACGCATCACTGTAACATTATAAACAATATTAGCATTTTTAGAAAGTTAAACATCAATTGAATTACTAAACAATAATTCTGCTCTCCCGTGGCAAAACGAACCGAATAACATTTTGGTGTGTTTGAAGTATGAAGCAAAACATGTTTTTCTTAAAGCCTTCAAAAGAGCCATGACATTTTAAAATGTTAATTACAAGTTTCAATAGTAATAATATACACTTTATTTCACTCTAGTATAAATTTTATTTTTCTGAAAATTTAAATGTTAATGTCGGAATTATGTATTTGATTGTAGAAATACGTCACTTTTATTTGAAAACATTATCTTAAGAATGTATTGTTTTAATAAATTGTAAATATTGCATCATAACAAAACAAAGGGTTTGGTGTGGAGTTAGTGTGCTCCTAATAACAATTTTATTTACAAACAAGCTACGTACTTATTTAGTTTCTAAACAATGTAAACATTTTTACGTGTATATAAATCACGGAAAGATACCTTAAGCTTATGCGTCAACTTAGCTATAATCAACGGGCCCCCGATGTATCGAAACAAAATGCTGCTTCAATCCCCATTGCCCGATTGTAATCACGGTAATAGTGTATAATTCAAACCTAGCCACGAGCTATTCTATTCAAGATGTATCCAGGAGATGTCAGTTTGGGAATCTGAACTCCCTTGGATCCAATTGTGTAGAGTTCCCATGAAAGAAAGCTAATCATCAAATAACAATAATTTAAAAACCTCAACGCGTATGATTCTGTATATATTATTATACAGACATCACTGCTAGTGTACAGCGAAACTGACCACGGTATCGAATAGTAATTCAGACATTGCAAATCTATCTGACCATTCAAGACAAATAAGAGAGCTTTCGCTTCCTGTTCTATCAAATGAAATTAAAGCTTGGAATATTAGTTTTAAGCACAACGACTTAATATCTATAGCCCAATTCTGGTCACTTTATATACGATGACCAATTGACCATCTAATGGTTTAATCTTACTGACCGTTCGTGTCAAATATAAGAAGAAACTTTGAATCCAATGAAATCTAATCGTTAGTCGGATGTACATTTCAAAATGAAACTCTATACTTGCTTACTGAAGATTTAAGATTTATATATGTAGATTTAATTTTCTTTGATGAAAAAGTCTTAGCAACGTTATCGCTTGGGTCAGTGATGCACGAAGGACTAAAAACTCGATGGGTGAATCGGTAAAATGAACGCGTGAAATTTTATCGGGAACGTATAACGGCTCTTGCAATATTTAGTATGGTTGCGTTGTTGCACCTTTTATTAAGAAAGTGAAAATGTTGCTAACAACTTTAATGAGGTAATATATTTACATGAATTTTATTATACTTCATACACGTAGCAATTTGTTAGTATTTTAGAATTTTTGTTATAGAATTAATTGGTTTATTTTTATTGGATTAAAACATGCCTATATTGTTATGTGTAGTTTCCCCACCAAGTCAGTAAGATATTCACTAAAACGCTAATTTGATTTAAAGATCTCTCCTCTTTAGTTCATTTGAATTCCACTTTAATTTTGACAATTCCTTGGTTTTATTTTCATTTCTACAACAAGTAAATTTGCGGTTGGGATGTTTACATTATTTTAAGTCTCAAACAAAATACCAAACGCATCAATTAGAAGACAATTTATATCCAATATCGCCAGCCTGTTTATTTTTAGGTTAATCCTGACCGCAAGTGATTTTTAATTGGTTGATTTTGAAAAAGGAACGTTTCAAATGGGCGTCTTAGGCCTATTAGTTGTATTTTGGATTCGAAAGATTTAATATTTTGCTGATTTTAAAGTCTATTAAATTTTCAAATGCTTAGTCATAAAACGTGAATATTTTCACTATCATTTTACATGATTGATGTGAATTTGGTAAATAAATCAATAACTCGATGCAGGACAAAGATTTGTCAAACTTTGCACCGAAATATTTTTGAATGTGCTTCGGTATATATTTATAATAAAATTGTTGTTGGGTTTTTTTACTCTATTGAATCTAGAAACAAATCTCTGATACTTTTTCTCTAACTTTGGATTTGTATCCGATTTTTTTTTTAAATAGTGTCTACATAGGAAGCTCTTTGGTGTGATAAAACGTTCTGGAAGAGAATCCAAGTCTAATTTCATCAATAATTTGGTTTAACATGCAATTCGTTACATCACAACAAAATGCTACAATTTTGTTTTTGTTTTTTAACTCACTGAGTCTACGAGTATAGATGTAAAATGATGTAGCCTAGATTCTTTAAACAAATCAACTTGAGCTAATAATATCGCACTAATTTGATTACAAGTCTCTTCTCTCAACAAATACTTCATTATATTTCTTAAAACCACTTATCCATTATTAGTCAATTTCGTATCAAATAAGACCAATCATCGACTATACATTTAATTTTGAGTGTGACACATTTATTGCAAAAAATCCCAGGATATTTTATGCGACAGTTTTCATTTACACTGTTCGATTTTACCCGTAGTTAAATATCGGATCTAGAATGGTCTTGAGGGATGATGACTCTTGGGTATGATGCTGATGATAATGATGAGTAAGAAGCAGCTAATCTACATGCTACTGTGTCTGGTATAGCGTCCTCTTGCAGGCCTCGGAGAAAAGGAGTTGATCATTATCAACCACCTCGACTTAAAACATATATCTACACTTAACGATAGATTGTGTTCATTTTAAAATTGGCTAAATATAGAATAAGTGTATTATATAATATTTGAGCAGTCGTTATTCTATATATACGTATCCACTAACTAGAATATAATACATGACGATTACTTATAGGATATAACTAAGCCTACATTTTGCCTGTTATACATGTTCTTTAAAGGAAATGTCTGTTATCTTCGGTAGATAGTGAAACCTTTCTTAACCAACAATCATTAGTAGAAATTAAAACCGTTGTTGTCTATGATACATACTATTAATAGTATTATTTCTAATGAGGACCTATATATTAAGAAAATCAGATAAGGTTACAAAGAATTAAGGACGCTAAAGTGACCAATAAAGTCACAAAACTCGCAAAGATTTGGTTTTTTATTAATTTTTGTCATGTTTGTATTCTCTCAATCATGTCAAAGTTTGATACAAAGCATCAAAATAAAGAAAACTGACATTTTTTGCATAACATTCATGTCCATGCTTGTTTGCAAAATATTTGCTAAAACAATAGTTCGATTAAAACAATATAAAAAACGTTTAAAAACTTCAATATTTTCTGATTTTTGTCTTGGACTTACCATGCACCATTTTATATTATTTACGTTAAGAGTCTAATTTTGATAGCTCATAGCAAACCTCCGATTTAGTTAAGTGACAAATGCATTTATGACGCGGAAACAGCAAACGGAAGCTCGGGAAACTTGCAGGAAATTGCCGCCGATAAAAGCAGTCCGTCATCTTATTTCTGACAGTAAGTGACATTAAATAAAATTGAAGTCATTTATGTTTCAAACTACTTTTTCACAAATGTGTCAAATTCGAAATATATTGTGAAAGCGGGTCCGTTATAGGGAGGCAAAACATGATCAAGATCATAATTTGCCTTTTTTCTGAAAACAACCAATGAAACAAACTATAAGTTAAAACAAGAGTGAAAAATAATTAAACATGAAAAGTCAGAAGTATGATAAGTTTTTCGAGGTTATTGAAAAACTGATGTATTTTAATTCAACCATGATAGCGACTGAGTGGGATTTGCTCCCACTGAAATTGAATTTGCACTTTTTTCTTCTTGGTGTGAAATGGCACTATTTTGGAAGTGGCTTTGCACATTTTGCAAAATATCGCGGGGGTAACTGATATTGGTGTCTGGGTAAACCACCCAAGTTCCGCAGGTTCCGAAGGTGACCCTATGTGAGACCACAAATTGGCAAAAATGAGTGAAATGATACGCTATCAGAGACCATAAATCTACCATATCTGTTTGAATGGATACCCTATCCGAGACCATATACCTGTTCAAATGAATACCCTATTTGAGAATGTGCGCAAATGTGACGACATAATTATTACAAATAATCATAGGCAAAATATAACTGAACATCATTTGAACACTTTTGGTAGTATTTCTAGGTATTTGAAACACTTTTATTGGCAATGTAAGGCAACGTTATCATTAATTCAACCATTCTTTCTGAGCATGATACCTTGTCATGGTTTAAAAGGCAAAATTTGATACCCTATGTAAGACTTGCAGAGTACCAGGTTGATTTTGATACCTATATTTCAAGTCTCGAGACCTGTCCAGGTCTCACCTTTTTGGTAACGCGGGTTACCCGGTCAGAATACCCAGTTCCCCCCCCCCCCCACCCCCCCCCCCCGATGAAATATTAGAATCTTGTAATTATTTTATTAGCTTTCAAATGAATATTTTTTGTTTCCTTTTTACAATTTTAAATATAGAGAAATACATTTGGACTTAGCTGATGACAAACCTCCCACAGACACGGCAGATGTGATTTGGAAAGTTGTAAAAAATGCCACCAAACTCATCGCATAATTTGTAAGGAATTACTGAATAAAAACAGATTGTAAACACAGCCTGATACAGAAGAATAAAAATTGTTCATTTTCTTAGAATATCATATAAATACAGTTTCATCTGAAAACTGAAAGTTACGCAGCTCCTGGCAAACTAGACATCTGATATCATTGAAATAATACTAACTTTGAATCAGCTTTTAATTGATATGGTCGTTAAGCTTAGGCTTAGCTCCAGGAAATAATCTCTCCTTAACATCCTCCTTATTTGAATGGCTTCAAACATCTCTCCTTATAACTGTTTCTGCGCATCTGGATGTGTATTATTTTATCGGTCATCTGTATCTGTATAAGAGCATTAATAAAGTCATCAAAACAAAGTTTGAAGATAAAGGCTAATTTTGATGACGAGTAATATAACAGTAACGTAGATTGCAATTTGCCTACAATGAAAATCCAAATATTTAAAGATTTTTTTTTTTGCTTTGAACAAGTTAGGACACTTCCTTTACTTCATGATTCAACAAAGTTCAGTCCTATTTTGATGATATTCAGTAGCTCCAAACAAACTAGATCAGGCTGATTTCATAAGATATTTATGTTTCCAACCAGACAAACCCTCATGTATGTATTTTATGTATTGCTAAAATATCTTTGAGAAAGCAACGTATCATTGAAAAAATATATAATAATATGTTTCAGTTAATTTTATTATTATTATTATCATTATTATTATCATTATTACAAAAAAAAACATACATACATTTCTTTGGAAGACTAGAACTTTAAAATGCAAAAAATACAATATACCACTTCGTCTTGGACAAATAAAACTATATATAGAATTAAAAAGAATAATCAATTATTGATTTGGTCCCCCTTTTTAGAAATCAAAAATTACCTTCCCTTTGAAGAAAGCAATCGAAGGCCACAAATTGTGGGGTTTCGAAATTGTTGTCTTTCGACATAATTCTAGAATTAAGTACCCTATATGTGCATTTTTATGTATAGCAAGCCATCCCTATATTGTTAAGATGAACAGATTGAAACCATTTAATCAAGTTAATGTTGGTATCATAGAATAATTATCAATAGCAAGTGTCAATTTTGAACAACGATAAACACAATTTTTGTCACTTAATGAATAAAGTGACATACTTAAAAGTGCCATCATTGTTGCATTTCAAAAGATTCACGTTTGATCATAGAGTATCTTACAGCAAGTATCATCATTGGTATAGAAGTCATTGAAGTTATTCAATTGAAAAAGTATTGGTTCCAAGTGCGATGATCTTGTTGGTTTAATGAATACACATTCAAATCTAATTTCTCTTGCTTTTTTCTGGACAAATTCCCTACGGAAAATTCTTGACCAGATACTTCTGGGGCGAGTTACAACTTGAAAAAGTGTTTTACCGCCATACCTGATACAGAAGAGTAAAAATTGTGAATTTTCTTTGAATATCATATAAATACAGTTTCATATAAAAACTGAAAGTTACGCAGGTCCTGGCAAACTTGAAACCTGATATCATTGAAAAATACTAACTTTGAATCAGCTTCTATTTGCTTTGGTCGTTAAGTTTAAGCTTAGCTCCCGGAAATATTCTCTCGTTAACATCCTCCTCATTTGAATGGCTTCAAACATCTCTCCTTATAGCTGTTTCTGCGCATCTGGATTCATTTTATAACATCGGCCATCTGTATCTGTATAAGAGCATTAATAATGTCATCAAAATAAGGTTTGAAAATAAACGCTTATTTTGATGACGAGTAAATTTATTTTGAACGTAGATTGCAATTTGCCTACAATGAAAATCCAAATATTTAAAGATTTTTTTTTTGCTTTGAACAAGTTACGACACTTCCTTTACTTCAGGATTCAACAAAGTTCAGTCCAATTTTGATGATATTCAGTAGCTCCAAACAAACTAGATCAGGCTGATTTCATAAGATATTTATGTTTCCAACAAGACAAACCCTCATGTATGTATTCTATGTATTGCTAAAATATCTTTAAGAAAGCAACATATCATTGAAAAAATATATAACAATATGTTTCAGTTAATTTTATTATTATTATTATCATTATTATTATCATTATTACAAAAAAAAACATACATACATTTCTTTGGAAGACTAGAACTTTAAAATGCAAAAAATACAATATACCACTTCGTCTTGGACAAATAAAACTATATATAGAATTAAAAAGAATTATCAATTATTGATTTGGTCCCCCTTCTTTTTAGAAATCAAAAATTACCTTCCCTTTGAAGAAAGCAATCGAAGGCCACAAAATGTGGGGTTTCGAAATTGTTGTCTTTCGACATAATTCTAGAATTAAGAACCGTATATATGCATTTTTATGTATAGCAAGCCGTCCCTATATTGTGAAGATGAACGGATTGAAACCATTTAATCAAGTTAATGTTGGTATCATTGAATACTTATCAATAGCAAGTGTCAATTTGGAACAACGATAAACACAATTTTTGTCACTTAGTAAATAAAGTGACATACTTAAAAGTGCCATCATTGTTGCAATTCAAAAGATTCACGTTTGATCATTGAGTATCTTACAGCAATTATCATCATTGGTATAGTAGTCATTGTAGTTATTCAATTGAAAAAAATACTGGTTCCAAATCCGATGATCTTGTTGGTTTACTGAATACCCATTCAAATCTCATTACGTTTGCTTTTTTGTGGACAAATTCCCTTCGGAAAATTCTTGACCGGATACTTCTGGGGCGAGTTACAACTTGAAAAAGTGTTATACCGCCATTGCCATTGGAGTTACTATGGTTACTTCATAGTTTCTTGATTTTCACGGTTTCTTGGTTTGTCCATTTGTAGAAATTGAAAAACTTCACAGTGATCACTGTCCAAACCCGTATTTTATCGTGTTCATATCAAAACTTGATAGAAAGATAGTGTTCTTATGATAGTATGAGTATAGTTAATCTTTATTGATATGTAAGACGATTTAAAAAAATAATTATCTATATTCGTGATTTTTAATGTAATGTCAATTTCTTTTTTCAAATACTATGTTTTGTTTATTTTTCCTTTCTTAATCTTTTCTTTCAATCGTCCACATAAGGGAACCATATTTTTTTTCCAGAATTTTTGCCTCGATGCGAACATCGAGGCTTATTTGAGACGACTGAAAC
>JXSR01S021926.1:25498-37352 GCA_000969725.1 Ophiothrix spiculata | reverse complement strand
CTATTGTTTCCTATATTATTAGACGATTTAAGGACTTAAAGTTGGCGATTTCATCCGTCTACATACATTTTGATGTCCGGATAAAAGTAATGGTTCTTAGGATTTAGAAATACTCAAGAGCTATTCTAATTTTAGCAAGCAACTAGGAACCTTGCTAAGCTAAGAATGATTTTATGAAACAGGTTTAGCAATGAACTAGCGATAGAAACAAACTAGGCTTAGAACGGTTTTATGAAATTGGGCCCAGGTAGCTAGTCTGAATAGTAAAACATTTACATTGTCCTAGCAACCTTTTCCCAAATTGGACAAACATGCTGTATTTAAAATTCAGAATAACAAGTTGCTTTTAACTTCAATGAAATTTGGACTAGTGAGCCTATTTTAAAATATTATGTCAAAAGCATCTTATAAGGAAATGCTCTTCAAACCTAACCTCGTGTATCTTCTCTGATGTGTCGAACGCGAGATGTTGAATGCAATATAATCACAAACATACACAAATACACTGTAATCAGTTAACTTTAATTTGCATGCGGTGTTTTATTTTTCAACAACAATAAAATTTAAAGACATTGTTATAGTTTCTGTTAAGCGATGATTGAACTATAATAATACTATACACTATACGGACCTTTTTTTCTATGATACTACCCACGATATTTAATAATCAATCACCTCTATGTGAAATGTGGCAAAAGTGACATTACCTAGTGATGATTTTAAAAAATTTGCCATGAAAACTGTTGTTATTTTTTCAACAAAAGTTGCGCACAAGTATGTTCTTCTAAATAAAGAATAAAAATTTGACAATGGGCACTTAAATATACAAATATTGAATTCCTAAGAGTGCAATAGTACAAATTATATACCTCATATATAGATTCCTGTCCTCTGATTGGTTAAAAGTGAGGGCCTGGATTTAACTAGGCCCTGTAGGTCTACTATGCCCGGGGCATATTTTTCACTAGGCCCGCTCAATGCATTTTGCGTTGTGAACTCAAGCTTCACGCGCGTGACAATAAGCATTCATGGTCTAACATGCGCTGCAGTGCGTAAGCTAGTTATCTTGTGTGCAATACGACGCGGTCAGCATTGAAAGGAGGAACACATATCGTAAATTATCATCGGGTGCTTTGAATGCTAAAATGGTTCTTAGGCAACACGTCACAACATCCCCGGAATCCATTACAAATTATGCAGTGAAAACCGTAATGTTACTTCCTAAATATTTTCGGGTGAAACCCGCAATTTAAGAATTTAAATGATGTTCAGATTTGCATAAAGCAAATTGAAGTAATGTTTTGAAATGTCAACAGAAAGTACAAATTACAATGAAACATTTTTCTGCATTAACATTCCAAAACATCACCATTGAATTATTTTAAGCAAAAATTATATTTTTCAAAACCGCAATTCAAAGACTTGAAACCCTGAACACATTGCGGGTTTGAACTCCGGTTTTCTGCAATACATTTCGGGGATGTTGTGACGTCTTCCCTAACCAACCAGAGGACAAAAATCTATATATTCGGTAAATAAAACGAATATTGACTGCTTTAGTTCGGGGTATGGTTAAAATTCAAAATTTGGTGATCTCAAAACCATGAGATCACCTCGCAAAAATAATTTAAACCATGCCCCTCAAAGCAGTCAATATTTGTATAATATATCATGAGGTCATATTTGGATTTTTCTTTTTCACGAGGTGTAGCCGAGTGAAATGGATCAGTCCAAATTTGACCGAACAAACTATTGCACAGCTTAAATCACTACAATCATGCTATAATATCAAATGAATATAGGTGTGGTGTGATTACTCTGTGACGACTTGTTTCGATGTAGGGTAACGTCAACTAAAAAGTTGTAACTGAAAGCGACTGATAGTAACGACAGGTTGCGTGGCTAGCGGCGTGTGTGAGTGTTAACTGACTGTAACTAACGATGACGGGCGTAAAATTCAAAACTGCAATACGCAGGTATACGTTGCTTGTTGTTACCCCAAGACATCACAGTGTAAACGCACCTTAGGGCTCACGTGAAAGGCTAGTCATTCAGTCAGGGAAGATAAATTACTTAGGGAAACTGTGTTTTTCTCAGCCAAAATTAAGTAGGGTATTGTTTTTCTCAGCCAAAACAAGAAGCCATCATGGCCCGGCACCAAATGTTGCGTTAAGACTCAAGCAATTTCATCGCAGCAACATCGCTTGCTTAATATATAGCACAAAATTATATATATAAGTGCACGCGCACCGTGAAACTCATGATATTCTAGCAAAATGCAGCTAGCGTGTGGTTTGATTGTCTAACCAGACGCTACCAATTTAAAATAATTCGAACCTTAGGGTCTTCGTTAGCGTCTAATTGCCCATCACGGGCTTCAGGCGGAGCCAATGTATCAGAAATTATGTAAATAAGCGTCATCATCCAAAGAGATGTATCTGATTGGTTAGTACTAGTTATGAAGCCATGAGATGATTTAACATATTCAACAAGATATGAGTCACGCTTAGTAGTGAATACGTTGGACAAGCGTGTAATAGAAGTTGGTTTGCGCCTTTTGACCTTTTCGACGTGGTTGAGCCTAACCGGAAAGCTTCCCAGCGCTGCGTTGGCCTGGTATAGGCGATTCACCCCCTGATTCGGTGAGAAGCCACATTTTGTTAAATCTATGGTTAAAACTATATACCTGTTTATTTCCTATTAAAACAAACTCACAAATAACATACTATTCAAAAGCTTACTGGTGCAAACTACAGGAGAGTTTGGAATGACATGTACATCCATGTAGATTCCTTGGATGTACATCCATGTACATCAACTCGATACCTTCATGCGACTCACACACTGCGTGTTTGTGTGCGAAGGCTATGTATAACAAGAAGGCGTAAACACATACGCGCAGTTGAATACGCAGAGTGAATCCACATCTGGGTGACGCGTTATCATGTAGACACAATCTCTACTCCAGGAATGTACATACATGTACATTCCAAGCGCTCGTGTAGTTGCCCCATAATTACTAATACATGTACTACCTTTATAATGCCACCTTGGCCGGGCACCTAATTTTGTGTTCAGACTCAAGCAATTTCATCGCAGCAACATTTGCTTAATATATAGCACAAAATTTTATAAATATAAGTGCATGCGCACCATGAAGCTCATGATATACTAGCAAAACGCAGCTAGCGAGTGGTTTGATTGTCTAACCAGACGCTACTAATTCAAAATATTTTGAACCTTAGGGTCTTCGTTAGTGTCTAGTTGCCCATCATGGGCTTCAGGCGGAGCCTATGTATCAGAAATTATGCTAATAAGCGTCATCATCCAAAGAGTTGTATCTGATTGGTTAGTACTAGTTATGAAGCGTGTAACAGAAGTTGGTTTGCGCCTTTTGACCTTTTCGACGTGGTTGAACCCAACCGGAAAGCTTCTCAACGCTGCGTTGGCCTGGTATAGGTGATTCACCTCCTGATTCGACGAGGAGGGCAAGCTCAAAAAATGACGTCATTGGTACGTGAGAAGCCACATTTTCTTTAATCTATGGTTAAAACTATACACCTGTTTATTTCCTATTAAAACAAACTTACAAATAACATACAATTTAAAAGCTCACTGGTGCAAACTACACGAGAGCTCGGAATGACATGTACATCCATGTACATCAACTCGATACGTTCGTGCGACTCGCACACTGCGTGTGTGTGTGTGCGTAACATGCGACTTGGTAGTATGCGTAGGATACGTATAACATGAAGACATAAACACATACGCGCAGTTGAATACGTAGAGTGAATCCACATCTGGTTGACGCGTTATCATGTAGACACTACTCCAGGAATGTACATGGATGTACATTCCAAGCGCTCGTGTAGTTTGCCCAATAATTACTGATACTACTACATAAAATACTAGCACACGCCACTATATATTAACCATGCAGCTTGGTACTTGGGGTAAGGAGGGGATCTACTAGAGAGAAAATAATTGTATGCATTTAAGGACGATCGCTTCGATAAGTTCCTACCTGTAGATTTTGTTTATATTTGTCAGTCAATAGATATAAGAGTCTAAACTTCAAAATTCAGCAATAAAAAAATGGGGGTCACCGATCATCTAAGCGCGTGCGCTATGACGTCATATATTATGACGTCATTTCCCTTTCAATTGTCGATAACTTTAAAGCTCGAGCGTTAGGTTAATTAACGTAATTCACTTTTTTATCTGTTTGATTATATACAACCAAATTTTGACATTCCCGGCGATGAAAATTGTTTTTTAGATTTTACCCCATGTAATTTCATCTCTAGCTATCTTTTGAAAACGTCGGTGACCCCATATTTTTTTTTTCTTGATTTAACATCAACAATTGACCAGGTAGCAAATATGTGTAAAATCAGCATTATGTACATAAAATGCAACACTTAACTTCGAATGGCTCATGCGACGTCACCGATACAAGCAGTGCATGACTATAACAATTGAGGGTTCTTATTTTTTTTTACAGAAGATAATCGAATACAATTACCACCTCTTTCATACTTCTGGACAAATTTAATTCTATGTTAGCGCATATTTTGTCAGATATTGCATTATAAGGTCGAGGGTGCATTGGACCAACATTTCCCATATTACCATCGTCCAAAATTAACATGCACTGATTACAATTTATTTTCGTAGACTTTAATCATTATTTTACAGTGTGTGCATACTTTTCGTATCATCTGATTCGCTCAACATCAAACAACCCGGCAAACAACACGGTTTTCTCACATCGTTGGTTTCAATCTCATGCTTGTACTGTCTGTACTTCCTGTAACAAACAAAATACAGAAATCAACAAATAAGTTACTTAATACACCGTAGATAGGTAGATGTGTCACGCATTGTCCACAAAGGTGCAGTATTGTATCTCTTGGCAGAATTGCGTCGTTCTTGAAAAAAAATGGAGTATTGCCAATGAATGGGAAAATTTTGTCAAAAAGACACAATCCTGCTCCTCACTTGCATTGTTTGTAGAAGTTGCTTACGACCTACGTTCCCTTTCAGAACAAGATGGTTTGCGAACCAGTAGTCTCGCCTGTGTTATTGACCACCTACTCTGTTAATCGCCTGCTTTGTTGATTGCCGACTTTATCATCCATCATAATGGAACAATTTGACACATTGGGTCGTATGCATAAAAAAGGAGTATTTGCTTCAAGTAAAAGTATAAAGTATAAGTAGTTGCTTCCTAAGTAATAGTCTAAGTATAAGTAAAATCTCGATTTGGTATGCATGACCATTTCCTTTTACTACAAAGGAAATACTGGTATTTGATAGCATTTGCTTCATATACTTTTCTACTACCATTTGTTCAATCTGTTGAAATTTGACAAATCATATAACTTTTTCAGCTCCTTATACTTACGTTGTATCTTTATAATCACACACAAGCCAAGAAATCCTTTCAACTGAATAAATCAGTGCTCATTTTAAAGTTTAGCCCATTACATAGTAGTCTATGCAACTCAATCGCGTCTTTACACCAGATAAGAACTCTGGCTCGAACTGAGCCAGGGGGTGTACCCCAATTTGTCAGTGATTTATAAAAAATCGGCTTGGTTATTCCAATGTTAGGTGTGAATCAACACCTCTATGCCATATATGTCTATGGTCACCACTCGCATATTTTCATGTTGATCAAAATTTTGAGGTGTGTATGAATGATCTCAATTTTATAAAGACTCTTACTTTCCTGGAAACTTTATAAATACGGCAAAAGTGTACCGTTATAATACTGAACTTTTGGTCAAGTAAATGGTCGAACTTTCAAGCATTTACTAAGACAGTCTAATAAGTGGTGACCGATATACATCTCACGTTTATTGTCACCACTCCTTTATTTTAATATATATTTGTATTATTTATGAATTATCCGAATCTTACAGATCCCAGCTTTCTTAGGAACTTCATAAATACCGCAAATTTAACCATTACAAAACTTAACTTTTGGTCAAGTAAACGGTCTAGGTAGCTCTGAAGCTACCTTGGATTTTTCAAGCTTTTACTATGAAAAGTCTAATAATTGCTTCGTTTTATGCATATGAGTGGTAGTATTCCCTTCTTATCAAGTAAAAGTTAGAAGAGTAAATCCTACTAGTAAAAAGTTTGCAGTTAAAGCATCTACTGCATTTTATGCATACAAACAGCAGTTTATACTCAAAATATCAAGTAAAAAGCATTAACTATTTTTTATGCATATGACCCATTAACTTTTGAAATTGGACAAACTTGAAAATTGACCTTTCTTTTAATCTTTGATCCAAAGGTAAAGGTCTTGCGATTTGACCATGTTGGAAATTTGACCTCAGATTATCTTATGACCTTGATGGTCCTTGCTATGGGGTCGAACACTTTCTATGGTCTAAGTTTAATCCATGTGGGGTCAGGGGTTCATGAGTTAAGCCTGCTATTTTGCGTAACTTCATATGTATGTGGTTTGAGTAGGTTACTAGGCAAGTGCTCCAATGCAAGATGTTATACACAATGCTGAGAACCTAAAAAAACCTTAATGCGGGAAAATTAACTTATTTTGTGTTTTCACATACGGAACAGGGAGAACTATATTTAAGGCTACGGGAAAAAAAAAAATGACAGGGAAAACGGGGGACTTACGACACGATGATACGGAATTGGACTATGAGCTGAACCACAATTTTGTTATTTGCCCAATGGGAACTTGATTTAAGGGGATTTAAGGGGGATCATTGGTCAAGAAAAGAAAAAAATAATTATTGTTGCCAACACCAACTGACCCCCTTAACTTAAGTTCCCATTGGACAAGTGACAAAATTGAGGTTCAGCTCATAGTCCAATTTGTATGTTTTAATATGCCTTTTACCCAATCGCTTTAGGATTTATTGTTTGATAGATATCCTGATCACAAGGATGACATATCGTTAAAATTCATTCTGGAGATATCAGCAAGTTAGTCTAGAAACACTGTATTTTTAGATTTTATGTACTTTAGAAATGTTGTTTCAAGGTTTTATGATTTAGTTAATTGGCACTTGAATTGTTACAAATAACAGTGAAAACAAGAGATCTTATTTAGTTTTGGAGATATTAATTTTTAAAGCAGAAAATATTAAATATCGCAGCTTGAGAAAACAATAAAAAACATAAGAAATAGAATCACAAATTTTGAGTCGTGAAGTTACATTTTCGACCATAACTTTTGAACCGAAGCTCCGATTGATGTCAAATAAGAAGCAATAGAAAGGGTTTTTTTCTTCAATTTTATTTGCAGTGTTTATATTTAGCCCTTCCAACATGGAGTACCCCTTAAGGATGTGGTAGACCTTTAACCTTTTGAACTCTAACTTTCAACTAATTGCATAAACTATATAAAAGTATACATTTTTAAAAGCAGATTTTTATCCTGAACATGGTGATAATATTGGTTTTTGACCAAAAATGTCAATTTTGGCAAAAAATGCCAAAAACCATATTTTTTGCCCAAAAATTTCTGGAAAGCCTAACTAAAATAACTATAATTTGATATTTGTGGTTTCGAATCTACAAAACTCAGCAAGCAAGGTTTAATAATGCAGTCTAGATCTTAAATTTGTTCTATATTCAGGCAATAAATAAACTGGCAACATTGTAAACAATGATTACCAGTGAAATTACTACAGATGAGTGATCATTGCAAAATGTGCCATGAGGTGAAAAATTATTTCACCATCATGAAACATTTTCATAAATGGTGAAACATTTTACTCCATGATAAAAAATTTACACCTTGAGAATAAATTAAAATGAAAAATTTAATCTGAAAGAACATTTAACATAGTTGTGAAAATGTAGCACCATGAGAAAAATTCTGAATGAAAATGACTACAAAAATGACGAAGTATATCTACAGCTTTTAGGTGTCAAATTGTTTGTCAGTCTTGAATTAGCTATCAAAAGTGTCCATGGTCACCCCATCGTCCTACCATTTCTTTGGGGTAAAAAGTCAAAAGAATGTTCAATAGAGGGGGGGGGGGGTATAATTTTCAACTTTGTCCGATTTTAAAGTATTAGGTGTCAACTTGGTAATTTTTGTGCACTTTTTTTGAGCCACCCATTGCTGGTTTTCGATATAATAAATCGTGTATTTACGTCATCCCCGTGTTTTCCTTTGGGACTGTTCATTATTTACAGGGGAGGGGGGGGGGGAGAAGTTGCGGGTCTGATCTGAAAAGTCTCGTGACCCTCCCCCCTATTCAAAAAATTCGAAAATTATGCAACCACCACTATTCTGCTGATAAATTTTACATGCCCCTCCCCCCCCCCTTTGTAAAGGGCATGTACCCCCGAAACATGCAATTCAAAAAGCCACGTATCTGTATTGGGGCAAGGGATTCACACGGCAGTCAGATCAAACTGGCTTCAAGCCCCAGTTTCCCTTTTAGTTCCTTGCTTTCAACATATTTGATGCACCTTCTTCAGCGGAGAAGAAATTGTTTTTATACCATTTAGAAAATCCTTTGTGCACACATATTTGCTATATATTTGCACTGCCTTCAGTTGGAGTAAGTCAAAGATGATACGCAATTGCCTGAAGAAGATCAAAATGGTGACGTTCATTTGTAGAGCAGCGGCGGCACCAGCCTCTCATTTCTGGGGGGTCAAGACAAATTTCTGGGGGCAAAAAAAAAATAATACGCATGTAGCGCGCAAAAAGTTTGGGCAAAAAATTTAATGCGCAAAATTAAACGGACAAATGTGGTTATTTTGGCCCAAAACGCCTATTTTTGTCTAAAATAATGATATCTAATACTCTAATATGCAAGAATCGCCCAAAATTTGTACATTTTATGTTAAAATGATAAAAAAATTGAAAGAAATTTGCACTTAAAAGTTTTTTCTGGGGGGGGGGGCAAACGGAGGGTCAAAAGTATTTTGTGGAGCAAATGCCCCCGTGCAGTGCACCACTTTGGAAGAGGTAATAGAAAAGGGTTGTCTTCACAAATAACATGTACCATTTTATTTAGTCTTCCCTTAAGGTGAAGGTTATTCTGATACCGTGTAAATTTTTGTGTGAACTTGCAAGAATTTAAAACAAATTTGTAGTATACAATGCGCGCGTAGCACGCTATTAAATTAGAATATTACCTTAAAATTTCAAAATCAGGCTTACATTGGTCAAACATAAGGCAAGAGATAAAGTTTAAGATATGTAATAGTATCTTAGTAAGAATTGTGCATGCCCGGACTGCTGATGGGGAGTACACATACATTTTTCTTTCATCCCATGTAGGTAAAGTCCATTTCTGCTATCAACGAACAAGTGGGGTGGGCAAGTTAATTTCGTGACCAACAACGCAATGTTATAATATTGGTGGAATATACCACTGCCCACCCTTTTTTACGCATACGGTTGCCATTACTTTATTCGTTTATTTTCCACACAAGAATGAGCAAATGAGCACTTTGTTTTTAATATTACTTACCTTACATATCTGGTTTACTTTTCACTTTCTTCGTCCTTGTACTCTTTCTGATTGCATCTCCTTCTGTATAATAAACAGAGAATGAAGTATTAATTGCGCTTACCACAATTCTAAATCTTTGTCTGTTCGACCATGGAAGTAATAGATGAGAAGGAATCACAACAAAGACTGATCAAAGCATCAATCCATTTGCCGCTCTTTTAATTTCAATTGCTAGTCAAGGAACTGAAGTAGCAATTTAAGGTCATTCTTTTTAATGTGGGCACCCATAAATGGTGGATTTGTTACATGGAGAGTGATTTATACATCAATTTCTGTCATATCTTTTCAACAATCAAATAAAATGCCATAATTTTGGTATGATTTTAAAGACAATTTATTTTACTTTCACGAAATTAAGATTAGAACCCAAATGAAGTAATTAATTAAGCTTAATGACCCGTTAAAGCTACTTAGCCAGGGTGGAGGCTGGTGTGGATGAGGCGGTGTGGATGAGGTATCATGAAACTTGTGCATCAATTGTTCTGTCATATCTTCTTAAAAATCCATTGAAATGTCATAATTTTATATGATTTTAAAGGCTAGTTATTGTTTATCAAAAACAAGTTGGAATTAACTCGAATAAAGTTGAAAATTAACGCTAAAAACAAGTTAAAGTCAATAAGCTAATTTAGCCAGAGATGATAACAGGCATAAATGTGGTTGGTGTGGATGAGATAGGTACATTGTGCATCAAATGTTGTCACAACTTTTCAATAATCGTATGAAATGTCATAATTTTGGTATGATTTTGAAGATAATGTATTAGCCTATAAAATCAATTGAAAATGTTAGCCAAATAAAGGTATTTATCAACTCTAATCAACGATTACCAGGAAGGAGTTAGGTATGGATGAAGTGACTGAGATGAAACGCAAATGGGCCTCACCTCAAAAAGGATGACCTTAATGGCTCGTTTAATTATGGTTCGAATGTTTGCGGCAGATGTTCCATTCACGGTACTTTCTTTGCTACGAAAATTTTACCCACTGTTTGTAAACCATCGGTAATATCCGCGCTTTTCCAACCAAGTTTTTACAAGATGTGTCCAACTTTGATGCTCTGTTTTATTAATGGGCAGCATTGGACACTTATTAGAAATATTTATGTATAGGTAAAATCTTCGTACCAAACCAAGACAACAAAAATCATTCCCCTGAGATCACCAGAACATTACATTATATGTCATTGATTGATCAAAGATATCATTTGTTCTCCAGTCATTACATTTGATATTTGAGAACCTGCTGAACATCAAATAAAGATGCTGCAAGGTTCACGGTAGTTTATCATGTTAGTAAAAAGGTCCTCATGACACTTCATGCATTGGTATGTTTGTTTGTGCATAAATTTGTAAATTGTTAGATAACTTTCCAGTAACAGCGGCAAATAGAATATGATCAACCTACTCAAACTGATTGCTGATCGATAAACCTTCCTTTTCTTCACATGATTAGCAAAGTGGATAATTGTATGACGGATTGAGGTCATTGTGGTTCCTTCTCATCTATTACTTCCATGGTTCGACTTCATACAATTCATGTTCATTTCTTCACTTGCGTCATAGTTGTTGATCAAGAAACAAGTATAATAAATTGAACAAGATTGACTAAATTGAACTTTCACATCCAACGTAACAAACACAATCCCATTTGAAGATGCACAATTAACCAGACATCAGTGGACAGTCCGAAGGGGGCTTTTCCGCCTTGCCTTTGCTCCAAATTTACTTTCGAGTTGCCATTTCTCGGTAAGACTCATATTCCGACCATTTCAACACGGTTTTCCCAATTTTTTGGCAAATTTTTAAAAAATTAAAAATATTCGACCCATTTAGCAAACATTTCGAGAATTTTTTTTTAAAGTGACTCCAACTTTATACAAGTTTTGCAGTTGAAAAGGGGGCCATAGTCATAGTTATATCAGGAGGTTGATTTTGCTACTCAAACCAGCTGCAAGACGCTTTAGCCTTTTCTATGGAAGTACCCCATATCCCGGGTTTGAAGTACATGTCCAAAATGTCATAACACCATAGTAAACCACTACAGGTAGGTAACAGAATTACCAGAAGTTTCGTTACTTACCTGCTTTTCTCTTTGACTGGGTAACACCCTCTGTAGACATAATAAATGAGAGAAAGTTTTAACATATTGCATATTGGTTCAAATCAAACATATCAGTGCTGCAGTTAACTATAAACTACGGTCAGAGGTAGTGGTTCATACCGAGTTCATCGTTTTGCATCGTGCTACATTGCACTACGCACACTATGTATAATTGTATGCATTGCACGTTTGCATCGTGCTACATTGCATTACGCACACTATGTATAA
>JXSR01S021925.1:28871-42636 GCA_000969725.1 Ophiothrix spiculata | reverse complement strand
GCAACAGAGTTAGAGAAACCAGGAGTACCCTTGAATACTCCATGGACGTTTTGGTTGGATAGGTAAGCTTACAGACATCATGAAAGTTTGCGTTTTTGCGCCGACTGTCACTGACACTGTGTTTACATTGTTTTGTTTGAATGTCATTGACCTGCTGCAGATATTAGAGATGACGTGCGGAGCACGGTAGGCATTCATATCTAATGACCAAGTCATGAGACGAATCAAGTGAAATTGTGATAATATCATGAATGTAAAATGAAATGAAAATAAAGGAGCTCTCAGCTAGCAGCTCTGACTCTTGAGTTCCAATTGGCAATGTCATTTCATGATGATAATTTCTATTTTAAAAAAAGGGGGGGGGGGGAATTTATTAAAGTTCAACATTGTTCAACAGAATTCAGAATGTGTCTGGCAAACCATTGTGTCTTTTATTTATTTTGGTCATTCATCTCACACACACACAGTTGAAGCATTGAACATTGGAAAATCACAAATTATGAGAAGAAATTTTTAATAACTAGAATAGATACATGAATATTAGTTCCAATAATTGTAACTCAGGTCAGGACCAAGTGTCCAAAGTTACAAGAAACATGTGGAATTATATTGCTGTTTAAGCTTTCTAAGTTTTGTCATTAAAAAATTCAGAAATTAAAAACCCAAATTAATTTCTCTCAACACAGACAACATCTTTAAATAGTGTAGGATCATTACAAAACTAATTTAAATCCAAAGATGAAATTTATTACCTAAATTCTGGATGTAATCAAACTTGAGGTTGTCAAATTCGGAAACCCAATGTTACAGCATACAAGCTAAGTTTATGCCACAAAATCAAAATTTTTTATTTTAAATATTGATGAATCACCTACCATGAGATGCACAAGACTCTCAAAGAGGCCACTGATTATAAAATTTTTGAACAGCTTCAAGTTCAACATTTTGGCGACATTTGAGATGTGGACTTAGTCTAGTGCCTACGTCACCTTCTCACCAGAAGGTGACTTCCAGGTCCATTGACCTTCTCTATACACAAATTTCATAAGTCAATATCTTCTTTCAGAGAGCATTATAAATTGACCAAAAGTATGCCAGTATATTCTCATTAGTATTTAACAACTTAAAGAGGCCAATATCAACTTCAGTTGAGTTTAAGTGCATTTTTTTGACAAAAGTTGGTCAAAATCCAAGATGGTGGCCACCATGTGCTTTCACAAAAAAGTTGGTTTAAAAATTAGTCTTAGTGTTAATATAAAATACTCACAGTAGTATTCCAAAGGCATTATGGATCATTTCAGTATAAGTTAGGGTCTTGCATGTCAACTTAGTTTATTTGTAGAAACAAATGACTACTTTAAATCCCATGTACAGGCGGGCATATTGGACCTGAGCGTGACATTATCGTACATGGGGTCCATAGATAATTCACGTTTTGGGACTAGACTTAGTCCCAAGATTGTCTGTACAGACATGCTTTAAATGGCAGTTTTACTACTATGATTTCCCATGACTTGACACTAAGTCAAGTCATGGTGCCAGGACTACATGAATATGTACGGGCAAAACAAAAATTGTTCACCCTCATGTTTTTATTTTCTTGTCTGATCATTACAGGGACCGTTCACAAACACTTGTAAGTGGGGGGGGGGGGCTGATACAAAAAATATTACGACGAAAAAAATTAATGGGCCCCCCTTTTGGACCTCGACATTTTTCAGGGGCCCCTTTTCCCCCCAAGATGAATAGTGCCAAAATCATTCAGACTCAATTTTTAGGGGTACAGACCTCAACATTTTTTAAGGGACAACTTTTTGCATCAAACCCCCTCTACAAGTGGTAGTGAATGCTGGTATTGACTTGTATGTAAAGCTTATTTTGTCAACAACATTGTAACTTTAATCTTTGTCGTAAATGGTCAATACCAATGAACAAGCTTAAAGCCTGTTTCTATATCAACAAAATGTAAAGTAAAATAGAATGAAATAAAGTGCTTGAGCTGAGAAAACTAGAAATATGAAATAGGCACATTGTAATGAAAATTTAATCCAGGTTACCATCTCAGTATTGTAACATAAATATATTAATGTACAACTTAGGAGACCGGTTCAGGTGAAAAATTGAATATTATGTATCTATGAATTTATTTTAATGGATTCGGAAACCGTTTGAATTTTCAAAATCGGTAAATCCGTTCGTTCTAGAGTTACCCTCATTTTTGTGACTAAAAAATGATACAATTTTTGATGCAATTTTTCAGTATTTCTTAATGTTTTTCTTTATTGACCCAGGCACCATGAACATTAGGCCTAATGAACTTACTGGAAGTAAGTTATGTTATCCATTATGTAATAAGTACACAAACATCAAGAGTTTTCGATTGTTCTGACAGGAGTTCAATGTCATAATACCCAGGTTTTCAAGTTGTGAATATAACGGGGGTGCTCACAAAAAGTTAAAAAAGGGGTGGGAAAAGTATAAATCCTAGAAAATTGGGTCGTTCTGCCCATCATGTATTTTATTTAAATAAAAGACATTTTCTTACTAAGTTGCGTTGGTATATTTGTCTCAGCTTGCATTGCAATCAAACGTATCCTTGGGGGTATAAATTCAAGACTAAAATCTTTCTAAATTCCTTGGCCATTTTTGATGCAACAAAAATAAAAGCTTGGATTAGGGGTCAATTTGCAATTAAAACAATGAGAATGACCCAATTTTGCCCATTATAGGCTATAAATAGACGCAAAGACGGAAAACAAGAAAAGTACAGTGCCTTTACAGAACCCCATAGACACACTGTGTGTTGTTCCAAAATGTGAAAAGACATGATGTTACTTTTTCATCAATTTATCAAGATTGGAACGTTGGATGACTTTCATATTTCAGGGTCAGTATAAGAAGATATGCACAATAAACAAATTTAAAGAAGAACGAAAACTATACGGTATAAATGGACAAATCACAATTCTAAAACTTAGTTTCATGCTATTAAGACAAACAGTTTGTGTGATGAAGTTTCGTTCAACACAATGCGTGACGTCACTGAACTGTCTATTCAAATTGACAAAAAGTTCTTTAAAACGGTTAACCCTACTCTGGTTATAAGTTGATTAAAAAATTATATGGTACCGGTAAATATTTTGTGTTGTGAACTTGTGAATTCATAGAATTCTCCACTTGAAATAACGATAAGGATAATACCGAGTATTCACATCATTCTTGGGGAAGAATTGCTGAGGGCGAAGCCCGAAGCAATTTCCCCCGAGAATGGTGTGAATACGAGGTAATTATCCGATTTAACACCCATCTATAGACTGAACAGGTCTAGACGTAAACATATTGATGTAGCTTTTTAAATTGCTAAATATAAATTTGCATAACAAGTAAATCTTGAGAAAGTTAAGAATTGGATGATCAAATAATTCTGTCAATACTTGATTCATTTTAATAAGTTGCCACTGTTCTCTTAAGATGGGAGGAAAGATAGGCTAAACCAGTCCTCACCGATGTTGTATGTTATTGGACTATATTTATTATTGGAGCAGTGTTTTAAAAAGTTAGACTGGATTTATTAACCATACTCATCATGTGGAATATAATACCATTGGATTTATTTAATAATTGGGACAGTCTTTTACATGTATACCAATTAAAAGATATCATTGGTGCTTTGCAGCCATCCCTGTAACACTGAAATGGGTAAGTTTAAATAGTTTGATCAGTTTGCCAGGATCTAATAGCTAGCCTGATTAACACTCATCCAAATTAGGCCTGAATGTATTGAAGACATTTCAAATGGAAAGTAAAACATGTTTCCAATTCGGAAAAAACATATTGCAAAAGAAAAGAAAGATATGGGGACAAGAACAAAGAAAATCTAAAAGAAATCCAAACATTAAGCAATAAATCCATAATGGATGATTTTAAGGTAAATCCAATCCAGCGGAACATTGACGTAAAATTGGATATAAACATAAACATTAGGTCTACATACATAAATTTAGGAATATCTATGCTACTGCACTATGCTTTCTACAAAAACAAACACCATGTAATATCCCTCAGTTAAAGAAGAAAAAAAAAACCTGAACAATGGGGGAAAGTCCAGATTATTCCTACATACATATTCACTATTCATCTATCATAAAAGCTGCACATAGAAATGAAAAATTCAAAATTATCCATAGAATGATTCATATAAAACACAACGTTGCTATAGCATACTCCTAAATACAACATGAAATGTTATTAGATTTAACTTATAATGCCCAAAAAGGTTAAATTATTAAAATAAACATTAAACATTAAAATAAAATAAAATTGTATATACTAAGCCTACAAAAATTGTGCTACATGATAGGCCTAAACTATATCATGTTTTACACGTAATACAATGCAAGACAGCAGTGGTAAGAACTTCAAACTATTTTTTTTAAAATGAAAAAAGTATATTTTAGATCCCATCCAAAACTTGACCCTAAACCACTTAACAATGATCCGAAACCCTCACCATGACCCGACCCTGTCCCTAAACATACCATAACCATAACCCCTTAAATTTCAGATGGGACCTGAAGTATACTTGGTAAAAGGTTACAAAATAAATAGAATTAGTGTTTCATAATATGAACCATTTTAACATGTTTGACAATGCAAATTTCCAATTTAGCCAAGTCCATTGATTGATTGCATACTGTTTTTGCTTTTCACACTTCTATAACATAACAACTCTCCATTCCTTAATAACTCTCCATTCGTGTAAATTCACGAATGGAGAGTTATTGTTTAACGCTTCATTCCTACGAAATAATGGAGCGAAAAAACAATAGGGTGAGGTCTCAGATGGGTGTTAAGATGCATTTATGATTCATTCCAATCATAACTTTGTTGGAAAGCCAACGCTACATTCCAGCGCTACGGCGGAGTAGGTGACAAATTAAACAAAAGACAACAAGTAGTAATTTCAATTGCCTCTGTTGCATTGACAAAAATTCATCAGTATTGATGTCTGTCACTGAGTGTTGGGGTTGTCGACATTGAAAATAATGCTTGCCGATACCAGCCTTACTGAACATACACATGATGAAGTGAGGAAGAGACCAACCAATATGCTGTGCGGTGTTCGCTGTGCATAGTCCTCCGTCCGCAGCATATCTCTGGAACCAAGGCTTATGATTTTAGAAACTTGGTGACATGATGAAGGGTCTTGAAACTTTTGGAGGGGGTGGTCAAGGTCATTTAAGATCACAACCAAAAAATCATAAACCCTTGACCTCTCATGGATTAAACTTGGGCCATGGATAGCCTTTGAACCAAGGTCAAGGTCAAAAGTTCAGAGATTAAATTTCCAAAATGGTCAGAAAGTTGACCTGAGGTTATATCAAGGTTAAAAAGTTGACCTGAGATTGTTAAAGATCATTTCAAGGTCACATCAATATCTAATGAACTCTCTACTTTGAGCAAACATGGACCTTGGTTATCCCTTGTTGGTCAAAAGTTGAGGTCAAAAGTAATGTCAAAAATTGACCTGGGTCATCCAAGATCATTTCAAGATTATGGCCATAACTTACGAATCCTTTACCCCAATGGACCAAACCGAACACTCAGCAGTAAGGTGACCATTTTTGGCGTATAAATTTTTCTGCTGAAATTATTTTCGAACCACCATCAAGCGAGACCTGTGGTTTATGAACCAACTTGTATTATTTTCTGGCGTATTATTTATTTTAAAAAAGCTATTTAAACTAAGATTGGTGCAAGTTACAACTGGGACACCACCAAAAGGGCACCAATCACCAAAGTTACACGCGACAGTGAAAAAACAGTAAAAACATTACACGTGAATTGCTGGAGAAAATATATCACAAATATCTAAAGGTATTAAAAAGCAACATCATACTCATAGAACCAGTGACATTTTATGCTTCAAAAGATGCTATTAAATTAAATAGACTTGACTCTGTCACTGAAGCGACAGGCACCCTGCCGATTGCCCTTTCCTGTCCAACAACTTTTGCATGCATATTTCATCCCACCTGAGGCCTGAACTCCCTCATCAACCTTAAAAGGGTCTTCAGTGTATGTGCTTAAATTCATGATAGGGTGGAATAATTAACCATGTGTTTCAAACAGGTGTAATAATCCTTGGTTTCCTTTATTACATAGATCTATCCCAGGATCAACCGCAGCTCAGGTAGTGGAAAACCTTCGTAAGCTCTACACTGTCACGACGGTTGAGGTAAGTTGACCATACTTTATTTAAAATGAAACCATTTTAACAGAGTGAGGAGAGTATCTATACTTCCTTCCATATACCTTGATGGCGCATACCTGTATAGTATACATTTAGGTTACGGTATATTATACCCCTAAACAGCTTCCCAATGTTTTTGATTTTGAGCAAGTGTGATGAAGTGATTTACCCACAACATGTTTGCGCTAGCAAAGTGAAATTTCAGACAGGCAATTTGAAAGCAATGATCAAAATGACTTTGCAAAAGACTTGCATCACTAAATTTCTTTTTCTGACAGTAGGGCTGTTTTATCACATAAATTAACTTTCTGCAATATATATTTTTGGCTCAAAATCATAAAAATGTTACAACTTGGCGACATGATCAATTATTATTTATGAATACTGTTTTTTAACTTTTGCCTATAATTAAAAGCTTTTTTTAAACACTATCTATTGCATGGAGTCAATGTGCAATTTTTTTGTTAGTATTCATTTATATTTGTATTTGAAATAACAGGAAGGAGAATTTGAAGGAAGTGGTTATTGTTTCAGGAATATTTGTTTTGCAGACTTCCTCTCAACAAGTTGTCGTTATGAATTCATTTGAAATAACAGATCATTAAGATATTGGATTTTTGTTACTGATATGTTTCACAGTATCAAGGTTTTAGTATTTCATGTATGCCGTTGTTGCTTAACTCACTTTACAGTTCTGTCACTTTTTTGTCAGTTTGGTTTTAAGTTTTCTTTCGCAAACTGAGCAAAAAGATTTTTTTGTTTTGCAGCTTTGTTGCTTTGGGAGTTGAATTCATTTCCAATAAACCTTGTTGCTACAACATTTGAAAGCAGCAAACAATGATGTCATGTTGTGAACAAACCTACATGTGCAAAATTACACATGTGTTAACCCTCAAAGAGCCGGGCTTTTTCGACCCATCTCACAGCCGGAAACCGATTGACGAAACATCAAGTGTAGGGTACTGGTGGATAGCTATGACCCTCACGAGTCCATTGGTACCAAAAAAATTGAAATCGGACCTTGTATGACGTCACAGTGACGTCATAAGTGACGTCGCGTCGAAAACGCGAAAATCACCAAAAATCGCCAAAATCGTCGTTTTTTGGCAAAGTATACTTAGGCATGTTCTTACTCTAAATAAATCAAATAAATACAATAAAACATAGTGGAAGTGTATCCTAATAACAAAAAACACCATTAAAACACCATTTGTATGTAATTTGCATTGAAAATCAGTTTTTGGTCAGTTTTTCGGTTGACCCAGCTTGCCATTACGGAGCGCCACGTCCTAACCCTACGTCCGATTTTCACAAAAATGGTCTTAAAATAAGCGCAAGGCTTTAAGGAAAAAAGTCAAGAAGTTTCAGCGCGAAAAAATAACAACCGGCGGAGGTATAAAAAAAATTCCGGAGGGGGGGGGTGGATTCCGCCCCCCCCCCCCGGCTCTTTTAGGGTTAATCCAGCATAGAATCTCACTCATGAGAAATACAATATACGAGCTAAAGCTATGTGAAGTGAACATAAAAGTACACAATTCATTAAAAACATCAGGATGTCTCATCTGGATCACCTGAAAGATACATTCCAGTAGGCTTTTGCCTCATTGAAGACAATGACATAGAAAGATGATACAAGGATATAGGCCGTTACGACCCCCTTGTACACTTTGCCTGCCGCTCCCTACATCCCTATTTTATCCATAGTTCATACATTGTACATAAGTTCCCAAAACTTATGGTCACTTGGACTCACTCCAGTTCTCAGACCCCTTTGCAGAGACGATCGATCCTAAGGTTCCTACATGTAGATCTCGGGTTCCTAGAACTCGGGTTCAGAAATTTGAGCCGCATGCACTCCTACCAAGACGGAAGTTAAAAGTGCCCCCCCCCCCTTCCTCCTCAGTGGACTTATATGTATGTATGCTGCAGAGTAATGATTAACATATGGTTAATAAATATTTGTCTCTATATAACTTGCTTCCTCATCCATTATCTGTTTTAAATTTGTAATTGAAACTTGAACTTTGTTTTTTTTTTTCCTAGAGTTTCTGGGGTGTGTACAATAATATTCCTGATACAGACAAACTAGGTAGCCGTTACAGCTATCATCTAATGAGAGAGGAGAGGAAGCCTGTATGGTAAGTTATCCTTTAGTCAGTACTGCCTTTAGTGTACATGATTTGGTCAAACATATTTTAAAACAAAATCTGTATTCATGGTTTTCAGAAATACAGGTATACCATGCCCGAAATATATCCCGTATTCCGTGACTCATACACAAACCCTATACTGCTAGTTATCTATTGAACTGATGATGTCTTTATGCGTTGTTTAAGCTGCTGCGTAAGAGTGTATCATGCATAAACAGTAATGCAGCGTTTCGCAGTGGTCTCAATGCGAGTGAACGCTCGCAAATCAATGAATATGCTAATAACCAACCAACAGGTGCACAACACGATTGTATCAGGGTTTTTATTGCTTTGGTTTCAAGACTTTTACAACTATTATTGTTTTTGATGGTAGGTTTACCAACGAGATTACAAAAATCATGTACACTTTAAAGCAGGGATGTGCCAATTTGACCATTTTGACAATATTAAAGAGATGCTGAAGCTGTAAATTAGCTAAATACGCAAGAGAAAATATCTTTCTAACACAAATTTTAAAATTCTGTTCTCCAATTTTCCAAACTCCTTCACCAATGGTGCACCATACAGCCTTACATGTAGCAGGAACACTGACTAAGACTATTCTCTTCATTTTCTACTGTTAGATTGTGTAGGATTCAACACTTTTAACAGGGTTGTGAGAGTTCAGCTTTTAAGCTGATTTCAGCTTTGTTTATGCCTTCTAAAGAGTCAAAAATTCAGCTTTTTCTTTCATTTTCAGCCTGTTTTGATCATTTGTCACTATTTTCAGCTTTTTTTATCACCTGCCTCTCACACCCCTGTATTAAGGTGTTCGACATTTCGAGCACAATAAGCTTAGGCCACAGCTTTGTGCATCCGGCCGCAACCTAGCCACGCCTGTTCTTTCTAAGATGGCCACCATAGACATGACTTGCACATCAAAATTATTGTAAACTATTCATTACATGTTTTAAAATATCTAGAGGTGCATAATCAAATCTACAGTGGCCATATTGGAAATCAATGCGTGTGGCTACAACTTGCAGCCGGCCGCACAAAGATTTGGCCTAATTGTGCTCCAACTCCTATTAAGGGTTAAATATTATCTTTTTTGTGAAATTTTACCGTGTTAATCACAAGACACTTTGTTTTTGTTTTGTCAGGGAGGAGCCAACCAATGCAACAGGAGGTGATTGGAAGTTTAAAGTGCCAAAACATCATACAGTAAGTCAATAAATCATGTGGACACATTTGTACATTGTGAACAAATTACAATGAGTAACTAGACTAGGAGGGGGGTGGAGCACTCATATATGTGACCCGTCATATCGAAAGGTACCTTAAGGTCGTCAAAATCAAAACGGCTTTTTTGGTCTCATCTGAAAGCTGAGATTTTAAGCTTTGAAATGACACCTTACTTTTGGTTATTGGACGTTCGGTTGCAAAGTTACACTCAAATTGGTAAAAGGCATCGGGCTGATTCGGAAAACTATAGTTCTGAGAAAATCGGGTTTAAAGTTTTTGTACTTAGTAAATCTTGAATGGAGAGAGGATTTTTAGCTTGGTTTTTAATACATTTTTCTTATGTTTTGGATGTTGGAACCTGATTAATATGATAGAATACACTTCAATGATAACCTTTCTGATGAAATTAGAAATTCGACCTTGGACGTGATTTTTGACTATGCTTAGCTTCAATGGCCCGTATCTCGTAATGTACTATGCCGGTATTAAGGTACCTTTCGATATGACGATCCACATATGAAGTTTTTGTACTTAGTAATGAAAATGACGTACCTGCTACTACTGGCTTTCAAAATGTAGTGGCAATAAGTGACAAATATGTTGAAAAATAGGAGTCATTTGGTGTAGAGGGTGTTAAAACTGTGTCATTTTGAGCTAGTCATTGTAAAGAAAGTTAGAACGGGGTCATTCGTTGTCGGATTTGGAATGAAAGGAGCCTAATTTTGACATTTAAGAAATCCCTGATCTTCAAAATGTTGGAAGACGTGGACATCAACAAATTGAGCAATAATAAGGGGTCATTAAGTGTAGGTTCCCCCAAAACAGGGCAATATGAGAGACACCATAAAAAGAGTGTTTATAAGTTTGGACTTCAAAAAAATATGGGGTTATTGGGTGACAGCTCAGTGAAAAAGGGGTCATTGTGTGAGAGCGCAGCGAAGAAAAGGGTCTATTGACATGATGCGTGCCAAAGAAACCATCAATCCCACATGGACCAAACTTGCAGCGTGAAAAGCCCTTGACCCAGGATGTGGGATCACTCAAGGTCATCCAAAGTCATTTCAACTTCACAGTTCAGGTCAGAGCTTGCTGTAAGAATTTCATTTTGTTGATCTAATAATTCATAAGTTTTGTGATTATCGATGTCATTTTTTTTTTCACATGAAAAGTAATTTCAACATCACAGTTCAGGTCTGGCTCATTCCAGTGAAAATGAAACTTTTTTTGACTTCAAGCAAAAACTTAATTGACCACATAAGCAGGTTTTTCATTCATACTTTGTTACTTGGTACATGATAAGTATTTTCTAATCAGAAATTTTAAAGTTTTTCCATCTGTGCATGAATGAGCACATGTTTTAATTCAAAAATGTCACAAACGTTACCAAAAGGTTACACCAAAATGTCACAAATGTTACCAAACAAAACATTGCATTAAAAGAAATCCTGACGACAGAATTTTCTACAACTTTTATGAAATATTTGTAAATATGTTACCCATCATCTGTGAAAATCACAATAAAAAATTCGCTAACATGTAGAATATTTACTTTGAAGTCATTTGGAGCAAAAAACATTTCCGTGTGATGTCACAAATGTTACCGAGCATTACATGGACTTTATTCAGTATTTTGGCAATTAGTTTAATCTTTAAACAACTACATATCTTAATCCCACCAGTGAGCACCATTATCAACAACAAACTCATGGATATAACTGTTTATGCTAGGTTCTGTGGTCATTTAAAAGTGAAATTTTTCAATTTTTCGGTCACAAACGTTACTTTGGAATCACCTGTCAGGATTTGCCTTAAGAATTTCATTTTGTATAGCAATTTATAAATTTTGTGTTTCGTGTAACAATTATTTTTCACTTGAAAGAATACGCTAATGTCATCAGAAAAAAGGTCACAAATATTATCAAAAATTTAACCAGAGGTGAATCATGAAATAAGGGATTGTTAAAACAGGTGATACTTTTGATGTGTGATGCATCTTGTATTTGAGGACTTCACTCTTTCACTCAGTAAAGCGAAAACCACTCATAGTGGCTCGCAAACGTGTGCACGATTGGTCGGAATTTAAAAATTACAAGCCCAAATCGGTCGAAAATTTGCTAGCAAGCAGTTGAAACGAAGAGCTATCTAGCGCCATCATTTTTGCTAGCAAAGAGAACAACCCTGGCGCTCTACAATTATTGTATGCTATCATAAAGGGAGAGCTCTGTGAGCCGCTCAGAGCGTCTGTCCAGTGAAATACATGTAGGACGGATGGTGAAAATATTATTCCAGAGTGAAAGGGTTAATTATTGAGATTTTTGAATTTTTTATTTTGGTTACTTAATAAATGGTTTTGTTTTTCTTTTGAACAGTCCAAAGTTTGGAAAGAATTATTACTAGCAACTATAGGGGAACAATTTTCAGATTCCATAAGTTCAGGTAAGTTTTTAATTATAAAGTAAGGAAGACTAGTACAGGGGTTCTCAATTAAATTCATTGCGGGCCATTAAGGCCAAACGCCAGTTCAAAAATACGTCTAGAAGGGCCAAATTAAGACCTTTTTCAATGCTTTTCCTATATACATCTGTATTCTAAAGACGATCAAAGGGCCAAATAAAAGTAGTTTGCGGGCCGCTATTTGAGAAGGCCTGGACTAGTAGCTTAATTACACTGCTGGTCGTAAAGTCTTTGCACGGCTATTAGATCAGACATATCACCTGGTTCATATCAAATCATACCTGTCAACATTTCGAAATTCTAAATCGCGAGATTCGTTTCGGGGGGCTGCTTCTTCCCCATCGACATCTTGTACAACAACAATGAATTTACTTTTCTGTAATCACTTAAATTTCCCGGGTTAAATTTATGACTGTGCTCTAAAAATCACCGTATCAGCTGACGTTCCAATGACGTTCTGAAGTGTAGGTAAGGGCACACACCAGTAAAATACTATGATTCCGGTAACCAAGGTTGGCAAAAATCGTAATTTTTTTTAAAAAATCAAAAAAATCGATTTATTTGATTTAAATCAGATTTTTTTGATTTAAATCGATTTTTTTGATTTTCATATCAGAGGTTTGTAGGAGCTACACCCTTCCCCTACCTCAAATTACTCTTAAAATAGGAATATTAAGTCCATCTGATCTTTAAAAATGTATTATCATATAAATAATTGATCTAAGATTGACAAAAATCATGATTTTGTAAAAAAATCAAACAAATCATTTGTTTTATTCAAATTGATTTTTTTGATTTGATTGGAATTTCGGTTGATTTTGCTGATTTAAATATACTACTCCTTCACCTTTTTTACTCTTTAAATGAGAACAATAAGTCCTGCTGATCTTGAAAAAATGTATAATCCTATAAAATAATTGATCTAAGGTTGGTAAAAATCATGATTTTGTAAAAAAATCAAAAAAAAAATCATTTGTTTTAAATATTTAAATTGATTTTTTTTTTATTTGAGTGGAATTTCGGTTGATTTTGCTGATTTATATACAACTTACTACTCCTTCCCCACTTGTTCCTCTGTAAATAAAAACTTTAAGTTCTTCTGATCTTAAGTTAAAAGATGTATTATCATATAACCCATGGTTGGTAAAAAAAACCCTCACAATTTAAAAAAATCATTTGTTTCATTTAAAGTAATTTTTTTATTCAATTTAAATTTCACTTGATTTCGATGATTTATATACAACTACTTCCCCTCTTGTTACATTATTAAGTGAGAACATTAAGTCCTTCTGATCTTAAAAAATGTATTTTCATACAATTGGACGTAAAAAAACCTCGCACAATTTAAAAAAATCATTTGTTTCATTTAAAGTAATTGTTTATTCAATTCAAATTTCACTTGATTTCGATGATTTATATACAACTACTTCCCCTCTTGTTACATTTTGAATTAGAATAGTAAGTAATTCTGATATTCAAGAATGTATTATTATATTAAATAACTAATCTAGGGTAGGCCAATTGGGGTAGGCAAAAAAATTACGATTTTTTTTACAAATAAAATTTAAAAAAAAATGTTTTATTTGAATTGATTTTTTTTATTCAATTCAAATTTCACTTGATTTTGATGATTTAAATGCAACTACTTCCCCTCTTGTTACATTTTGAATTAGAATAGTAAGTA
>JXSR01S021925.1:5131-27945 GCA_000969725.1 Ophiothrix spiculata | reverse complement strand
TCTAGCATGCTTAGTTATGAAGTTATGAAGCTCCAAATTTGTGCATTTTTCCACAATTTTGTGTGTAACTCTATGGGGCTCCTCAACGCCGGCTCCTCAACGCCGCTCCACCCCTGACCAACTGTTACTCTTCATGCCATAACTTTGTTATTAAAAATCCCCAAAGCATGGGATTTTTTTTATTTTAAAGAAGAAAGAACAAGGAAGAAGTTGATACCTCATTTTCTGTCTTAGACTAAATGGAAGTATTAAAAAAAACATAAAACATACTTTTAAAAAGGGAACCGTGAAACAGCTCCACCATATTGGGTGGACCAGTTTCTGACTTGTGACCATATGATAAAAAATATTTTAGCCCATCCATGGTAAATAGGCTTACTTTCCGCACTCTTGGTGTGTAATACAACTATACAAAAATGCCAACTATAGCAAATTTTCACGATAGCGGGGAGACCGCGGTAGATTATTTTGAAAATCGGGAGATTTGGCTTAAAATGTAAACCCAATCGGGAGGGCGGGGGAGCACTACCCAAAATCGACAAAATCAGGAGACTTGACAGGTATGTCAAATTATCAGTTTGTGTACATGCTTTATTTATCTAACATTTAAATAAATGAAAGTCTTTTGCGATTGTTGACCTTCCGTAACCACTGAAATTCATAATGTTCCAAACTTAGTCAAAACCACATGTAAAATTCCCATAGAGTTGATCCTAATTTATCATCCGTAACAGGCGATATTTTTTGATCTGTTAGCCGCGCAAAGACTTATGACCGGCAGTGTAGCTAAATAGTCAAATGTATGCAATATGTGGGCTGCTCTGGCAAAATGAGAGGAAAGTTGGAAATCTACATTTTGAATAAATGGCATCTGAAGTAAAAATAGGATGAAAAAGTCAAATTTCGTTTGTTGACATAAAACGCCTTCATGCATAAGTGTTTACCTGTACCTAAAGTTTTGAAGGTTAAATTTTCCTGGAAGTGCAATTATTCACGGTTAATTGATTGCATGTTGCTATTACACACTGTAGTAATCAGTATCTTTGAAATCGATTTGTAGCTAATTTTAATGCAATATATTCAGTGGACTGCTTTGTTTTTAGATCTCTAAATGAAGAATGGAGAAAGAAAGTGTGACATATTATATATCATTCAAAAGCCGAGATTATAGAGTTCAAAAATAAAATATGTCATGAACTCAATTTTAAAATTTGCGACTTTCCTCTCATTTTGCAAGAGCACCCCTCATATGTGTTCTTTGCACTAGCATTGCATTGGGTTTACTGTTAATCCCAGCCCTATGACAACAGTACAGCACTAACGTAGATATCTCATGATCATATTTGTTCATTGAAAAAGTATTTTCCAATCTTACAAATTTGGTTTAGCATGTATCAATCAGGATAAATACATTGAATATTATTTTGAGTACAAACACCAGTGTATCAGTTTAAAGGAACAGCTGGGCTGGCTTAATCTTCTCTGCCAAAATCAATTTCTGTTAAATGACTCCCACACATTCATGCATACATTGTGTTGGTTTAATTAATTTACGTTTTAGAAAAATATCTAATTTCAATTCAATTGTAAAGTAGTCAAGTAAAACATACAATTGAATTTTATGGTTTACTTGACTATTTTACTGCAAATCAGTATTGTAGTAAATAATATGTATCTATTATCGTTTGTTTTATTGTTGTTTTCATTAAAATTTCAATATTGTTTCTTGAACCAAATGTTTCTATTCATTGTACATATCACAAACAGCATGTGTCAGGTTCGTGTTGAAAGCAAATGTGTAACATTATTTATTAATCAGCCATTTACAGCACCTGTTTAAAATAATGAGGCCAAAAAATAGGGTTGTTTGCCCTCCGCGCCCAACCCTAAAATGCCAAAAATTTGGGTCGGGTATTTTAGTTGTTTTTTTCCCCTTCAAACATGTAAAATATGAAAACTCAATATTTTCAATGGAAAACGCAACATTTAACAGTATAAAGTCACATATAGTAGTATAACATGCATATTTCCTCTAAATAATGACCCACAATCTTTGATTAAGGCCTGCATTGCTTGGTATTCGCGATAAAATCCATGGAATGACATCATTCTTTAAAATATATGTGAAGAGTAAAAAAAAAAAAGCAACCGACCGACTGACCCAAAATTTGGAGGGCAAACAAACAATTTATTTTTTTGGCCTGATAGACATTCACTGCATTGTTTTCTTTTTTCAAGAGATTTTGATTCAAATTGATGATGTTAATTCTGTTCTTTCTCATCTGAACAGATGATGAAATATGTGGAGTGAGTGTTAGTATACGCAACATGGACGATGTAGTGCAAGTATGGAATAGGAAAGCTCATCTAGCAAATGAAGCCAAAGTAGTCGAAAAAGTTAAACAATTAGCACCAGATGTGGAATTCAGGACTACTTTTTATAAATGTAAGTGTTTTAAAAGTCGCGCAACAAATTTTTGTTACAATTGCATCATTAACCCTTTCCCTCCTATGTACTACATAGTACTACTGGCAAAAATCATGAATACTTCATAGACGGCGGATATAAATAGACATGGAATTGCTGCCGAGGCAGGCCATGCTTGGTACTATGTAGTACATAGGAGGGTAAAGGTTAAGTGATACATTTGTACTACATGTTGATAGTGATCAATAACCCTAACTCTAACTCTTGCACGTTGAAAAACTATCTAGGTTCCCAGGATTTTAACCCCCGACCCTCGGCATCCTGATCCAATGTCCGCCTATGGTAAACCACTACAGGCAGAAATCAGTAATAAGTGTAAGTCTGAATACATCATAGACGGATATATGGGCACGGAATTGCTGCCGAGGCAGGCCATGCTCGATGGTTTGCCATAGCTGGACATTGGATCGGGGTCAGAGCTTCAAATCTTGGTGGGGGGGAACTGGGGGATCCAGAAATTTTTGTATGACGGATTCGGACTTACGACAGTTTTTCAACGTGCTAGAGTAGGGTTATAAGGTATTTAATATGGGGAAAACATTGGCTTTCTCCTTCCTTCCAAGTCATTACATGTATTAAATGTTTTTTATTAATTATACAAGATTAATAATGTTCTCGGCATAGCAAAAACTTGTCATGATCAAGTCAGGTTTCTTTTTGTAGTTTTGCACCTATTCAGTTATATTGCAAATTGTTCACATAAATCTCATAATATCAATAGACCATTCCTATAATTGGTATATTTCCTACATTTGTGGAATATCTGAACTCGAAATGAGGGCAAGAATTGTGTCACATGATTCAGGGTTAGTACGGGTCCTTGAAAGTCCTTGAATTTTATTTTGCAAAAATTGACTTTTGAAAAATGGACTTTATCAAAAAAGCCCTTGAAAGTCCTGGAATTTTGAATGTCAGAAATTACACCGCCTGGAAGGTTAATATCTAGAATCGTTTTTCGCGGCGTTTAATGCTATATTTTAGTCAATTTTTGTCATTTTGAAGCAACTTCCGGTTTCAGTAGCGAAATATACCGACGGATGGATTATTCATGTTTTATTTTTTCACGAACAAACTAACGCATCAAATGCTGACAAAATGACTTAATTTAGTTCATAGAACTTTAAACTAAATAATCCATCCATAATAAGTTTTAAAAATAATGCCACTTTACAAAGGTTGATTTTTATTTCCTTTCACCTTAGTGGTATAGTTTCGTCATTTTCTTTGTTTTGTAAGGCAAATTTATCCGAATAAATGTCAAAATTTAGTCTGTGCATCATTTTTTATTCATATATTCTCTGAAGAACAATATATCTGTTTTCAATTCAACCCCTTAAAATTATGTTGCACAGAGGAAATTTAGAGAATTTTGCCTCTTTTAAATGCATGTCGCCTCGTTTATTTTCGATTAGATTCCATGTGGTCTTATCGTGAAAATACGGAAAACTTCGGGTCATGAGCTACAGACTTCGTGTGCAACAGTAATTATATTCACCAAGGTTGACGCTTATTCTCTAACACGGACTTTTAAGTGCAGTGATTTTAACGTCGTGTTAGCTTCCGTCAGCCTCAGCTGCAAAGAGTCTATAGATAATAGAGTAAAGTGACTCTATATTGCATCATTAAATATGAACACCGGATCATGGTAATGGGGTGTGACAACATATTCAGAACTGGCTATAAATGATGGGATTGTATTAATCATAATTCCAGGGTATGATTTGCTGTTATTTATGGCTGAGGTGTGATATTATGATCTCAAATAAAGTAAACCATAGTAAAACATTATGAAATCAATTTTGGACATTTTCTTGCTCTGACAATATGACATTGTATAAAATAATGATACAATGGGTGCAGTTGATATCATCAGCCCAAGACTTAAAAGTGCGAGGTCCCTGCTGCGCCCCGGACACTCCAAGGGCAAGGGTCACTAGTCAATGGAAAAATATTGGGTAAATTAGCACATCTAGGGAAATAAAGGGAGAAGCTTCCAGGGCGGTGTAGTCAGAAATGTTAAAAAATTAATATGTCAAAAGATTTTACCATGAATTTATTTTTATCCAAAAATGAGCGAAAACAAATTTATTTTATTTGTTGACACATTCCGCCAGCCGCCGCTGATAAGGGGAAAAGTCCTTGAATTCTTCGTGGAAAATTAAAGTCCTTGAATTTTTGTAAGTGAAAAAGTGTACTAACCCTGTGATTTGTTGTGTCTTACACAATACAACAATCAGGAAGACTTGTATGGAATGTTTCAAGATGCATCACATGACACAATACTTGGCCTCGTTCTGAGTTCCAATATTCCAACAACGACGGAAATATGGCAATTACAGAAATGGTCCATGCTTGTTTGAACGAGTTCATTTTCATGTAGAATGATTTCAAAGTCAGCAAGAATGCAAACCAGTAACCCCTGGACTTGGTATTAAGACAAATTTTGAATGAAAACTGTATATGTGCCCCAACATTATCGAAAGGTATCCCAAAATGAAATTGGATTTTTTGGGCTCATCTGAAAGATTATATTTTAAGCTTTAAAATGACACCTTGCTTTTGGTTATTGGATGTTCGACTGCAAAGTTACATCCAAATTGGTAAAAGGCATTGGACTGATTCAGAAAACTATAATTCTGAGAAAATCAAGTTTAAAATGTCTTTACTGGACTAATACTGGTAAAACTTAAATGGAGAAAGGATTTGTATCTCAGAATTTAAAACATTTGTCTTAGGTTTTGGATGTTGGAACCTGATTAATATGATAGAATACACCTCAAAGGTAACGTTTCTGATGAAATTAGAAATTTGATGTGATTTTTGATTATGCTCAGCTTTAATGGCCCGTATCTCGTAATTTACTATGCCGACTTTAAGGTTCCTTTAAATATGACAGGAAACATATATATTTTTTTATTTTGATTAATAAAGATGACTACAGATGACACTGGTGTGTGAACACTGTGTGCAGGAACCAATTGCACTGAATATGTACTAAGTTTGTTCTTTACTGTTGATTTCTTTCTCATTTTTTTTTTTGACAGCTCATCAGCAACATCATGCATATGAAGGAGGCTATCGAAAATGACCATACAATACCAACTCACAATTGAGACAAGAAGACAATGTTATTATTTATATAGATAAATATATATATATAGCTGTACATTGCACAGTATTGGATGTCAATATCACAAAGCTGTCAAGTGTTACCTGTATAACCTCCATTGAAGGCAAACTGTAGCTTTCAGCAAGCAAAGATTATGGACTTTGCAGAGACTGTTGGTGAAAAATGCATGACACATGTGTTTTGTACAGTTTGTAACATGAGTACTAGAATGACATGAAGCGTAAGTATGCATGAATGATATATGGTCTGATTGATGAATGGTTTGGAATGTTGTAAGCTTTAATTTAAGCCCTATTTATACTAGGTAAGATGCTATTAGCATTTGTCTTAATTATACTTTTTGTTGATATGCAATCAAATTAACAGTTTAAAGTTGTAACAACTTGGTACAAGTATATCATTTCTCTCTAGGACCAGAGAGCTTCGTGTTTGACTCCAATTGGAGTGTTGCGAAGTATCTAAGCAGAAACAGAAGCATCTTCATAGGCCAAACAATAATCTATTGGACAGTATAAACAAAATTCCTGAGTATAGGGCCCATTGTTTGTGAATGTTACCCCTACCATGGCTTTTTGTGTAAATTGTCCAGTAGATTTTTATATTGCCTATAGACACTATACTCTGTAAATCTAAAAGTACAAAACAAACAGCTGATTATCACATGTAATCAAAACATATTCATCCACGTAATGAACAAGTCCGTATGTTTTACATGTCTGAAAAGATCAAGGCCACATTGTAATTGTAACTTATTATAATTGTAGGGTCTTTTGCTGCTGAAAAAAGATGCTGAACTACCATCAAAGTTGGAGAATTAATTGTTAAAAATATTGATGCACCTGTGATTTGATTTATCAATAGTTGCTTACACAACACAAAATCATTGCTGGACAATGTTGTGGACTACAAGGCCAAGGAATCGGTGTGTAGTGACAAGAATCTAATTTCCTGGTTTGTATTCCAAGGTTAACAGAGTATAGAGACTCATTGCAGGGAAAACAAAGCTGAAGGGAATCCTCGAATCTTGGGGAGCACAAATTATGAACATGTGAATGCAACATGTGTGAATAAGAAATAAGCATGTAATTCAGACAAATGATTAGTCGAACCTCTCAATATACACACAGTGTATTTTCTTTATCATGTACTTATGCATGCAATTGGCATATGCACCCTCTAGAAGGAAAAAGGCTGGAAGTATTTCGAAGTACTTGTCATTTTAAACCTAATCACCAAGTAACCTAGTGATAAATTAATACAATGTTGTTTGCTGCAAATGATGTAGCATTATGTCATCAAAACAGGTGACCCAGATTTCTTCCTATGGTCATCTAGATGATGTTAAAGTGTGTTGATAAAAAGTTGCATAACAAATGCTGCTACACACAGTGCTGGTAATGTGTAGCAGTAAGTGCAGCAGGCTACACAGAGTCAAGGTCATACAAAGTGGGGTTTCACGATGTCAGAGATGCCAAGTCTCCCAATTTTTGCAGGAGACTCCCTACAAATGCCTAAACTTTCTTACATCAAACCAAGCAAATTTTTCAATCTCCCTATTTTTTAAAGAGAATCTCCCTATTTTTAGGTTTTGAAAATGTTGGCATCTCTGCCATGTATTGACCTTGCAATAGTGGAAATCAGGAATAAGTTTTAGTCAAAATTTCTATCTAAAAATAAATAAATTGGTATAACAGTAAAATAGTAAACCTTCGTTCTTCAATTATAACAGGATTTTTCTTATATCAGATTTGGTTATAGTTTTACTGAAAAATGCCCCATATTTCTTTGTTCTGTTACAAAATGTTTACAGGCAAAACTGAGTGGCACATGATCTCAGGACAAGTTTCTTAATCTATGGTGTTTTTACCTTTATTATGCTTTCACCTTAAATGATTTTTAACTGTTTTACCTTTTTCATTTATTACTTTCCATAATTTCAATATTTATGTTATTTCATTGTTTTTTAAATTTATTTCACCGATTACTTTTGAAGTATTTAATTCTAACACAGCATTTTCAAACAAAGTTTTACACCCATCCCGCCCAGAAATCCTTCATGAAACAAACCCCAATGATATTGAGGTTGACAAAAAATAAAAACAATTTAGCAATTATTTTAAAATATTAGCAAACCAACAAATTCTTCATTGTGTTCAGGGATTGCCAGTTGCAAATATTTGTGTTTTAACATAGTATCAACAAATAAAGTCATATAGATTAATAATATAGACAGATTTGAAAAGATAAGCCAAGAAGAAAGAGAAAAAGAAGAAGAAGAAAAAAAAAATTCAAGAAGAAGGGTAGAATAAAAAAATTCTAGTAGCGACTACTATCTTTTAAGCCCTTTCACCTCAAATAGAGACTATCAGGGATTGTCTTTTAAGGCACTGCATAACTTTGCTCTACTTATTTGCTCTCCTTAATTGCTCCTGGTGAGCAATTTGGAGCTTCTCTTAGAATGTGAATATTCCAATCTTTATTGCTTTGAGCATTTGCATTGTTCTCCTTATTTTCACTTAATCAACTTCAGGGGAGCCGTTTAATGCTCGCCTGGAAATTTCAAACGGAAATCCCTGGCCTTTGTCTGGGGATGTGTGTGATCAAGTTTATAATACTGGGGTGGCACACAACCACTTCAATACTAAATTGCTAATGGTCAAGAAGTATACAATGACAATGTACTCATTAAGTTATATTTAAACTTATCAAAAAAGTTTGGAAAATTTTGGGTGATACCTACTTTTCATTCAGGTAACAACTTTTTGAATCCTTTTATGTAAAATTAGATTATCTGAGAATCTCTTCTTTAAAAGGACTCCAAATGTGTAGCAATCACTTGATTAATGGCTGAGTAACTATTCATTAAGGAAATAATGTACTTACAATTAGGGTTTCATGATTTCAGTCACTCAAATACGTTGCACCTTTTAAGAGGTAGCTCTTAGCTAATCTGCGTACATAAAATCATTCAAAATGATCTAAACTGAATGAAAAATAGATGTTTCAAATAACATTTATAGTGAAGTTTATTAAGGCAATCTAAGAATTGTAATGGACCAAACAAAAGAATTGTATGCAGAAACTTGACACATATAAGCACTGTACTACAACTGAAAGTGGTCACACATGTGACCATACACCACCAAAAGGCAAAATGGAGGTTGGAGGTGTTTTGAAGAAGCCTGTTAATATTATGAATCTGCATTTTAAAAAAAAATCAGAAATTGCAGCTCATTTGTGATGCACCGTCACATATGTAACATGGAAATTGCTTATACTTTGATCATCACTAAATAAACAGGAATTCTCAGGCTTTTCTCCATGTGCAAATAAACATAATCCACCTTCAGCGCACCATAGATACTATAGTCATCTGAAAAAATCTGTTTCATTCTGGGCGGGACCAAATCGCACCGTGCGTGAACAACAAACCAATTAAATCGATCATCAAGTCACACAGAAACAGAACAGTCACGCGAGCTCACACGTATCGCTTGAGTTGTGCTTGAACTTTAACCTCAGCGCACCAGACGCGTAAAAATGTTATCTTCACACGACTTTAATGCGCAAATCACACAAAATGTGCTGAATCTCCTGTAGTTGTGTTCAACTATGCACACACTTACCTGTATCAATTCACGGTGTGACAAGGTCTGTCTATTTAATGTTGATCAAAGTATATGCAACTGATGTAATATGTGACATTAGAAATGTTAATTTTTAATGAATAGTTCACAGCTAAAGCCTTCTAATTGTTTCAATGCTAGATTGTTGTTTATTCATCTAGTATATCAGAATAGGGGCCAGAGGCTTTCTCTTAAAGGAACTTGGTCTGATTTTTCAAAATTTAAGTTTTCACTGTAATATGACAGATGACCACTAAGAGGTCCAAGTTTCAAAAATCAGCTGAATCGGTCAAACAGTTTTGATTTTACAGGCAATTCAGTATTTCAGAGCTGTCTATGCGTTACTGTGTAAAATTAATTATGTTTACCATAATTAGACACATTTTCTTATTTACAGTATCTCCAAAACAGAACATAAATCAGCCTTGAAATTTCACATGAGTTATAAGAAAAATATGAGCAATATTTTGGTACCAAAATCTCATAAAGTTTGAAAAAAAGTTGAGGCAATCAGACCATGATCCTTTAATCCGCAATCTTAGAGGGTAATTGTAGAGGGTGTATTTTATTATTACCATACACAACTCTGATGTGTTCTGAATAACTTGAGGAAAGGTCATGCAAAGTAGTAACATACATACCATTTATGGGATAAAACTACAGTGCAGCCTAAATCCCATATAACATATTCACTGGCGTAGCCAGGATTGCCAACCCCGGGGTGCGCAAAAAAACCTTGTACAAAATCGGCGACGGATCCAGGGGTTACTATGTACCTGTCTGTATTGGACGGGTCGCTTAATGTATTTTTAGCAGTAATTAGGACTACTGTGTCCTTTTTTCGTTGTTTTCCTATTATTTTTGTCATTCTTTTTCCATTTTTTGTAGACCCCAGGGGTGCGCGCGCCCCTTCCGCACACCCCTGGCTACGCCAATGATATTGTCGGGACTTTTCTAAAGTGATGTCATTGTCTTCTCTGTAAGCATGGAAACGGTAGAATATGCAAAATAAGAAGCTATTTGAAATGTTAAAGGTCACATTATACTGTTTACTATTTGAAGCCTTCCGCCTTTATTACATCAAATCTAAATATATATTTTTATCAAAGATGTGTGTGTATAAAAGGATTTGTAGTCTTTATTAAAGTAAGTAAGTTTCAATAGACTTTAATATAGATCTAACTTGATCCTTTGTAAGCCAAATAATTTAGTTCAATGTGTAGACAAAGTTCCAGGCTGCTCAGTTGTGATGTAATTACAAGTTTATTTGAAAATGATAATAATGTGAATAAATGTTAGCATGATGCAAGAAACACGAAGTATCAATTTTGGAAAATATTACATGCACATGTAAACAATTAAATTGCGCTTTATATTTACATTAAGTTACATATTGCCCTATTTAGTGCATGAAATCATCTGATGTTGATCACAGAAAGTGCAGCATGATGGTAAAATTTACTTCATTTTGTTTGCCAAATATTGACTTTTATATGTCTAGTTTTGAGAGGTCTAATCTCTGAGACCCTAAGTAGGATAATTTTACCACAATGTTTATAACATCTTTGCTATTGTCAATGTTCCCACGGTATGCCGGGAGATTTTTGCAGAAGCTAATAATTGTTGCAGGGCCTTCATGGCCTTTCAAAACAAAAAATGTGAAAAAGGGTTTAAGTTACACAACTTATAAATAAGCTTAGACAATATTCAATAACTCTAGTGTTATTCAATTTGTACTTAAATTTCTGGTCTCATTTTGGGGGTCGTTTGTCCATGATTGGCGATTGCGAGTTGGTAATTTTATTACATCATCATTTGGCACAAAGCCAAAATCCTTAGTTGGAACACTGTGTAGTACCAACTTCACCAGTCCTATATACATCTGCTACATATTGGTACCTTTGTTTTATTATGTACATGGATATGTTTTTAAATCCTGGTTTTCTCTGTAAGTAAGCTAGATTGTCAATCATTACTCTGAAAGTGGATTATTATATTTTCAAGGATTACAGGCTAAATATTTGCTCTAAATATTTCTCTTAAGCCCATTAATACCTTGACTTTGGAAGAGGATTTTAATTTATTATGTCTTTACCAAGTGGTGTTTTCATTATTTCATGTTTTAGCCCTTTGAACCTGACGAGCCGGTATACCAGCTCACTTGTACATGTACCGTATACCCAATGAGCCGGTAAACCGGCTTTTAGGTCACGTGTCAGAAACTTGATGTGCCTGTCAACAGGCATGGGTAGTTACAATTTTCAATGGTCTTATTTATATCAGAAGATATCAATGAAGCTTTAAACCCATGGTTGATGGGTCAGTTTGCTTTTGATTACTTGTCAGAGGTAAACAATTCCGTATATTTTTTTTTAATTTGATCAAAATTTTAAAGAAATGTGGATTCGCCATAGACTGCAATGTAAATGTCGAACATGTTGGTCGACATAAAAAGTACTGGTTATTTGAAAAAATCAGACTACTTTAAAATGAAAAGGTAAAGCAAGGAAAATCAAAATCAAAGTAAGTTAAGGGGTTATATTTTGTTTTTTAACTTTCGGGTTGGCCCAGGTCAGCGGTACAGATACACGTAGAATCACCAGGGTTCAAAGGGTTAATCTGTTATCTGCAAAAATCCTTGTCCTTCCAAGTATTTTTTTTTTATTATTTTAAAATTTATAATGTACCAAGATCAGGTAAAGTGAAAATTACACAATTCATTTTTGCAAAGATGTGGTAAAGCAAAATCAATGTAACTCTAGCAAGATTGTTATTTTTACACACACCAAATGAAGGAAAATCTATACTTGGCATAGTTTTTACAAGTCTTTTTAAAAAATTTAAAATCTCTAGAGACTTTCTTTGTTTGCCAATTTTTCTCCAGATACCATGACAATGTTAACAAGAATCTAAACTTCCTCTAATGTTTAACCTAACACTGTTTCACCATATGCAAAGTTGACTTGAATTTGTGAATGTAAATAAAGAAAATAGTATTGATATTTGTAGCAATGTTTTATGCATATAAAATTCAATCTGTAAATTTATGCCATGTATTTTATGATGTAAATTGTATATTGTAACATACAAAGAAATAAATAAAATTCAGTTCTGAAAATATATTGCCTTGCCCTATGCTAGTGATTATTAGCTACACTCTCGCTCGAAAGTATTTCCGATAATTTAAAACGTTCGGACACCTCATTTTTTTACAATAAACGACCTAAAATCATCAAAGATTCATAATAGGTAACTTATCTATTCAATATAAATAAATCTATGCTTGTTTTAATATTTAATCTTGCCATTGCCATAGAATAGCTGATTTCATGGGCCATATACAAATACACCACAAGTACAAATCTTATTGATATGTAACTTATCCATTTTTCATCACCTCAATTACCTTGTAACTGGATAGAATATTTTCAGGTTGTAAGTTTCAAAACAAACACTCAGAAATATATATAAACTCAATTTTTTATGTGCAGATGAAAGTAGTAATATGCATTAGGCCAAAAAAAAAAACAATAGCTCAGCTTACTTAAGGTCAAAACCCTAAGCGCTATGCATTTTTTTTTTTAGTAAATAAGGGCTACGCGGATGCGGAAATACCCCCTAATTTATTTATTTATTTTTTTGCATTTTTCGGCCACTATTTTTTTTTCTCGTTTTTTTAAAACTTTTTTTGGCAGTAGTAGGAAAAAAAGATGGAAAAAAACTGGAAATCTCTCAAAAACCTAAAAAAAAAAGAAATGCGCTAAATTTGGATTTTTAAAAGCTATGCGTGCGGGAAGCTGAGACAGACTTTTTTTTTCTTTGGCCTTGCCATATTTTTCAAATGCAATGAATACAATTCCTGATTAGTTAGATCGATAATTATACAATATAGACTCTGTCAAAAAATGATGAAAATCGAATAAACGCCCTTTGAGATGTCTGAATAAAGTTTTTGTGCGGAAATACTTTTAAGCGGGAGTGTATGCACTTGTCAGTTGTTTCCCTGGCCCTTGGGTACCTGGGCTTAGAGGGGAATTTGTCATGATAGCAAAAGGGCTTTGTGCAGTGTGGGCATCGCTACTGGCGGGACATTAATGGGGTTAAGGCAGTGGTTTGATGGGATCATTTGCACTGAAACTTTGTTTCGTCATTTGACAAATAATAATTTGTCATGAAAATGGTCTAGTATGACAAACTATAATTTGTCGTGGAATTCGTCATGCAAGTATTGAACGACGAATTATAATTAGTCATGAAAAACGGTCTAGTATGACGACTTTCTCATGACAATTAGTCATGCTGAAAAATTAGTTTGTCATGGGAAAAAAATAATTTGTCATGCACAAAAATTAATTTGTCATGCAAGAATAATAATTTGTCACTTAATTTGTCAAGTGACACTAGTTTTTTAAGAGGTTTTGTTTTCGGTAGACGAATTCTATTTAGGTGTGGCTCAATTCATGTGAAATTAACGAGACGAAACACTCAAGTTCTGCTTGCAGGTTTTGCCATGGCTGTCTGGTTTAGTCAATCCAGATGGACCTCGCAAGCGAACGCGAAGCGTGAGCCTAGGTCGCTCGCTTTGGGGTCCATTTAGATGGACTAGTCTGGTCAGAATCTGATGATGAAGTATGATGAGTAAGCTTAAGTATGAATACGGGAATTCTGAGTCCAGTAGTGTTGTTCTGTCCGACTCCGAATCCAATGCGGTCTGGTCGGAATGTGATGATAAGCTAGGCACAAACCTAACCTGGAATTAAAGAGTTGTTCTATCCGAATCGAAAGATGTGTTGTCGCTAATTGTCCTCCTGTGCAATCGACTCGAGAATAAAACGCCACGCCACTTCTTGAAGATACGGAAACCCGTTATATACGATATAATTCGTCATGCAAATTCGTCAGCTCTCAGTTATGGTTAGTCGTGTTCAAAGAAGTTTGTCAACATAGTTTGTCACGCGTAAATTAATTCGTCTTCACCTTAGCTCATGACGATATGCATTTGTCAATTAACGAAAAGTGCATTTGTCAATCGTTCAAACTCGTCCTCCACTGATTGTAATTCGTACAGTTATTAAATTAATTTGTCCTGCATTTGTTTTCGTTTGTCATGCGCCCGCAAATATCGTCAAGCGACGAATAAGGGGAAATTCACTTGCATGACTAATTTATAACCCCTGTTTGACGACTTTTCCACCACGTTTGACGAAATAATGTTTTCAGTGTGGGCTGGGAACTCTAGACGGGACTGGCTTGTCATATTGGGATCGGGACTTGGTCGGGTATTCAGCATTTGAAAATTCCCTGTCCTATATACGAGAAAATACCAGTAAATTTAGAGAACATAATTATTTGGCTAAATGCTAGTGCCTGGGCTGAGGAGAACAACTAACAAGTGCATTATACTGTTGCAGTAGACAGACAACACAGAAGAGGCTAACAGTGATACAAAGACACATTTTGTAACTATACCAAATAGATTTGCAATTTCTTTTTAAACATTAACACAAAATCACTAACATTTCAGACGGATTTGAAGTTCTTCAAGATGATATTGAGGTATACGAACTGTAATCATTGGAAAAGAAACAATGGTGCTTCTACTGCATTTACCTGGTATGTTATAAATAAATACAGGTAATTTATAGTGCGATATGACTCCCTGATAATGTAACTCCATGCAGTCTTTCGGTAGCCACTGTGGCCCCAAGTAAGCTCCATAACATACCAAGCATCATTTCAGGTTCTGCTGCAACCTGAACCTTGATCAGCCCACCTATGCACCATTGCTGCACAGATCAGCTGTACGGTTCCCATGAGACAATTAGCAGTTTATACCTTGTCCAAGGGAATTTTAAAGCACACTGCATTTTTTTAGCACCAGCAGCTACCAGCGATGTTCGAACTTAGGATCTTCCACTAATGATCAAACTATTAATTACATTAATGCCCTCTAAATGATTTTACTTAAATATGCTTACTTTGGCGTCATCATACCATTTGTTGAATTGAATTCGGGATCCCGAAATCCATTTGTTTTAGTATAGTAAAGCACACGTGTGCTTTTCGTCCATTTTTTCAGTGGCGAAACAGGTTTTTGACCCAAAAAAAACCCGCTTTTAGATAGTCACATTCCTTAATTTTAAACCGTTTTTATTCAAAACCATTTTTGATCAAAATCTTATTAACCTGTTCGATTCAGAGGCAATTGAAAAAAGGGGGCAAACTCACACAACCTTCCCCTATGTTTGGTAATCATGTCTTACAAGCTGTAATCATTGCAATCATTCCTAATTTTCTTGTGCATCATAGTGACGTTCCAAAGGACGCACAACGCCCTTTTTTTATCTCCAATTATATTAATTAGGATCTACAGAATATTTAATTTGCACTTTAAGTAGTCTTCTTGCATCAATTAAAGGTGCTCATGGTGTTTGAAAGGCTAACAATTCCATTTATTTATTCTGATTTGTCGCTTAACGACGCTAATTGGTTTATCAACATTGCAATTATTTTTCGTCATTAATGTCAACATCAGTTTCTAATGACGAAGCTCGTTTTGTAATCGGTATGATACGAGTAAAATGAACCACATTGAAAGGTCATTTGGGAAATATTATAAAAATGCATTAATTACCGTTTTCTTGACTTGCCTTTGCGAAATTTCAAAATTAAATTTGACCGGAAATAGATTTGGTAACGTACACCTGCAGTGATTTAATAAATAGATGCCTACTCTTGAATCTGTGATTCTATAAAGAGATTGCCGAGCTATCTCATCGTTGATTTTTAAGCTCTCATTTAAAGTTATCATATGTAAGATTATATATCCAAAAATATTGATAACAATCATTTTTCTTTACTTGTATCGAAGGAACATCTTATTCGTGAACAATAAAACTACAACGGACTACGATAAGTATCTAGTGTCAGACGAATACATGTATATTCACTGATCATCTTGTTGAACTAAACCGAACATTACATTTTCACTGACTATGAATCATTAAGATACAGCGTTGCTGTCTCGATACATACAACGGTCATTGGAACGCAAAGTGAATATAACATTTCTCGTGATTTACGAATTATTCTCGTTCGAAGCGATGTTTCAGGATTCAGGAATCAGATTTTAAAGCCGAAAACATTTGAATGTGTTACGGGGTGTCATCGGGGGTAGTCGAATAGCAGCGTGCGAGGTTGAAAATCACAGATTTACTAGATGTTATTATAGAAATAAAAGAGGGGATGTTGGAACGAACTGGGCACAAGAACAACAACTTTGAAAATTGACGCGAGGAGTAAATGACTGGTGATGGATGTATTACGGTATATATATTAGTAAGTTGAAAATCTACGAAAGATTTCAAGGTATGGTCGTTATAGAAGTAAAAGCAAATGTAATGGACTGGGCATAGGAACAACGACGTTAAAAGTTGACGCGATAAAGTAAATGACCAGTAGCGGAAGTATTTTATATTACGAAGTTGAAAATGTACGAGAGACGAAATACGAGGTGGTGCGGTGATAGAAGTGACAAGAACACATTGGAACCGAATGGATACAGTTACAACGACTTTAAAAATTAACGCGAGGAGTAAATTAGCGGTAGCAGAAGTATTAAGATTTACGAATAGAATGACAGCTGCAGTTGTAGGTTATAAATATCTACAATTAGTCAATGCAAGGTTTCTGCATAACATTGATGCAATCGAGCTAAGATAGAGATATCTTGTTACCCATATAGCTACGTTAGTCATGAACCTGTCCCGAACTTTATAAAGTATGTTATAAATGATGTTTTATAATAATTCTGTTTGATGCATTATAATATTTGTCAGACATTCAAGTAACGCAGCAATTCGTGCGTCGCATTTTCATTTGCACTTGGTCTTCAGTCACTCGGTGGCAGCTGCATCAAAAATTAATCAACGATTGTAATCATTAACCGGGTAATGATCACATAGCCATAACAACATAGATATATTTGTGCCGAAAACTTCCAATTATCATGATTATAGTCATGTGGGTGATGTATAGCAGCTGATGAGGAGTTGTGGCAATTGTGTGAGAGTATAATCTGCATTAAAGCTTCATCATTTCTTGTTATAGTCTGCTTATACAAAGAAAGTATGTGAATTTTGTACAAATTACTCTGGAATGATATTATCAATGAAATGAGCTCCCAAGGACTGAATTGCTGCGACTGGTTGTATACCTCAACAATTCAACAAAATTTACAGCTTGGAATCCCGCTTGGAATGTACAGAGATGTATCTCAAAACATTATTGGTTTTGTTGTTATGCTTATTATAATCATACTCTCCATTGCTGGGAATAGTGCTGTTTTGTTGGCAATTTACAAGACGACAACATTAAGAGAGGATTATTCCAGTTTATTTTTGATAAACCTTAGTCTTGTAGATATTTCATGTGCTATCTTTGTGATGCCATATAGCCTGGTAACTCTTTTAACAGACGAATGGCAGTTAGGCACATTTTGGTGCTCAACGCAATGTGCCCTTAACTATTGTTTTATCATCGTATCAATGTTAACACTTGGTTTTATAAGCGTTGATCGCAATATCGCAATCGTTCATCCTCTGAGATATCCCTCAGTCATGACAAAACGTTTAACACAAAGTATGATCTCTTATTCATGGATACAAGGATTCGCCTTTGCTGCAGTCCCAATTATATGCCAATGGGTTGTTTTTGATTATTGGGAGGTTGTATGTGCCATAGATTGGGACACGTACAGAGACCACGGAGGTTTAACATATGTTATAGTGGCGTTTGTAATCTGCTTCCTTGTTCCAGCCTTTATTATGACTTTTTGCTACGCGAGAATTTATAGGGAAATAACCAACCACTTCAAGCGCACATTACAACGACAGAATTGTCAATTGTCTCAAGAACAGCTAGCGGAACAACGCAAAGTCGTCATAAGCTTTGCTATTGTAATTGTAATGTTTTTCATATGTAACACGCCATTTTGCGTCTCCAAAGTAGTCAAGATTTTCTTCAGTACTGATGCCATGCCTGATTGGATTAACTTTGCTGCAACCTACATGCAATTCATGGCAAGTGCATCAAATCCATTCATTTATGGGATATTTAGAAAAGATTTTCGAAAAGCTTTCTCCAAATTATTTTGCAACGGTAGAAAAAACTCTATTCAACCTGGTAAAAGCTTTGCTACTACTATAAATAATAATCATGTGTCGCCAAATAGAAGCGTCGTTGCAAGTTCTCTTCATGGTCTTCAGGCTCATGATATCCCGGACTTAAGTATTGAAACTGTAGAAATGTGAAATGGTATAAAAATCCTTCCGTATTGTAAGATCAAATTGTGGCGCAATGCCCACACGTTCAGAATAAAAGATGAATCATGAAATAGAAACTATAGAATTGACTGGTTTTGTAAATTGAAAAAATTCCCTGTTAAATGTGAAAACATAATATAGAGCGTAAAATAGATCCGTTTAGAACTTTAGAGGGAAGCGTGGCCAAACGGTTACAGCACGCGCACGGGACACATAATACACAGAGATCTCCAAGTTTTATACATGTATATATAATATTTCTAAAATTTGACATTTTTTCACAATTTTGTGTACATGTCGCTTCCACAAGTGTGCGCTTCCATGACCACCTCCTTTTTACTCTGCTATTTTGTATTAAACTTTATTGCGCTACACAGATTAAGGCATTTTATGACATCTCACCCACATAATCACGTGCATCAGGTTTTGTGTCACGAATTGAGGTAGCCTATTATATAGTGAATAGGTGGAGGTCAGTAACTGGAGGTGTTTTCGGTAAAAATCTGGAATATTTTTTACCATATATTCAGTACCGAGCCCGGAATCTCCTATATTCTGCCAAGTCCGCCTTCATATAGTCCGTACGTAATGAATCTAGCATCCGGGGTTTCTCAACGAGTACCATAATGGAATCCTAATGCAAAAGTCAACAAACTTTTTAGAAATAATCTGCCAGTGATTTTACCATCATTAATTCTATCAGATTGATGTAAGTTTGGTAATCATGCCTTACATTTCTTTAATCATTGCAATTATTCATAATTATCTTAATTTCTTGTGCATCATAGCGACGTTCAAAAAGACACACAACGCCTACTTTTTCTTCAATTATATTAATTAGGACCAAAAAAATGTTTGAAAGGCTAACAATTCCATTGATTTATTCTGATTTGTCGCTTAACGACGCTAATTGGTTTATCAACATTGCAATTATTTTTCGTCATTAAAGTCAACATTCGGTTTCTAATGGCGAAGCTCATTTTGTAATCGGCATGAACCACATTACAAATCTGCGTGGTCATTATAGAGAGATTGCAAAAAAAGACAATAATTATTGTTTTCTTGACTAATGTGTCATTGCGGAATTTCAGAATTTGACCGGAAATAGATTAACGCATACGTACACCTGCAATGATGATATATATATATATATGCTTTTTAATCGCTTGAATCTGGAAGTCTATAGATAACCGAGCAAGAAAGACAACGTTGATTTAAATCTTTCATTTAAAGTCATATGCCAGATTCCATAAATATTGATAAAAATCAATTTCTATACCTTTATCGAAGAAACATCATGTTTATTCGATGACAATAAAACCACAACGGACTGCGATAAGCATCAAGAGTCAAACCAGGGATAATAGAGATTCGGGATAGGAATCTGGTATACCTTGCCAACGGAAAAAATGAAGCTTCAGCGCAAATTAGCAATTCGAGGTCACAAGGTTAATTATGTATCACATACAAGCTCATTAGCATATGCACGATTTTGAAAACACAATTCTCCGAAAATTATCTTGAATTTCAGTGCAATAAAAGTGAAAAATAAATAGAACCAGACCCATAAATCATTAGATACACTAATTCTGAACAACTTTTGGCCGATGGTACTATAAGCTCACCGACACAAAGAGTGAAATTTCCATTTGAAATCGGCTGATCTGCGCTGAGTAAGCTTAAAGATTTCAAGCACACCACGGCAGTCAAACTGTAAGTTACAAGTTCGAATTCGTACGCAACCAGTTAACGAGAACTCGAACTTGACATTCTGGTTATTGTGATATTCCTCCTCGCAAAGTTCTACGCAAGGTTGCTATGGGTTGTATGGCATAATTTACATATTATGTATTAAATGTCGCCTTAATCAGCTGTTTATAACAAAAGACTGTGCACATGCAGCCTTAATCAGCTGTTTATAACAAAAGACTGTGCGCATGCAGCCTTAATCAGCTGTTTATAACAAAAGACTGGAAAGGCTTCAGCAGGCTGTGAGGCATAATTATTTACGATGCAGAGTTGCTGCATACACACACCCTTCACTTGAACGTGAAGCAGCGGCGGCGTAGCTAGGGGGGAGGGGCAAATGGAGGCAAGTTGCCCCGGGCGCCACCTCTAGGGGGGCGCCAAATCGCACCTACATGAAAAATAATTGGACCAACAACGCGCGCCCTTAAGATTTCGGTACTTTTTAGCCTAAATTAGTAAATATAACTGCAAAAAACGCAAAAATTTTTGAGCGCTTCGCGCGCTGGAAATAAAATTTAGGCAAATTTTAGCAGAAATTACCCATTTTAGCCCAAAAAACAGAGGAGTTTTTCAAAGATGTTGGAATTTTTTTCGGGGGGCGTACCTTTTCAAGTAACACGCCATTTTGCGTCTCCAGAGTACTGATGCCATGCCTGATTGGATAAACTTTGCTGCAACATACCATAGATAAGAGAGCACATGGATATTTTGCTTCATAAACCATTGAAAATATGTGTGTCTCACAATTAACTACAAAGGATCTCTAGCCTTCCCCACAGTCAAGACCTATGCAATCATGCTAAAAGGTATATTGGCTAGTATCGTACCCACTGGAGGTGTTTGGCTGTATACATCAATGGTAGACTTACTGTTGCAGAGTCAGTTCACTAAATATAACCTAATTGTTTTTCATGGTGCAATTGAGGTGAATCTTGTGTAATATAAAAGACACGGTGAAACTTCTTAATAAATAATTTCACTTTGAAGGAAGCTAAAAATGTCTTCATTTACCGTGGTGTTTTTTTTTAATTTTAATATATTAATTGCATTATTCGACATTGGAATTGTTGATTGAGCAAAGACTACACCATAAGCTAACTATGTACATTGTATATCCCATTGTCTTGGACCATTGGTTATCATTGATAATAACTCCCGCGCTATTCAAACCGTTATAATCTCAAGTGCTGCTGAGACAGACACAGCTTCAAAGGGATTTTCCTAGCTCTGTAGAAATTCTATTCAGTGCTAATCAAGGTTAATCATGGTGACCATCCATGTGTCTATTATCTATGAACATACATGCAATTCATGGCAAGTGCATCAAATCCATTCATTTATGGGATATTTAGAAAAGATTTTCGAAAAGCTTTCTCCAGATTATTTTGCAACGGTAGAAAAAACTCCGTTCAACCTGGTAAAAGCTTTGCTACTACTATAAATAATAATCATGTGTCGCCAAATAGAAGCGCCGTTGCAAGTTCTCTACATAATTTAACTATTGAAACTATAGAAATGTGAAACAGAAAATCAAATGGTAGAAAAACCCTTCCGTATTGTGTGGCGTATTACCATTTACCAACACATATGTGCAGTGCCGGATTTCTAAATGGGCCTGTTGGGCCCGGGCCCAGGGCCCTGAGGTCCAGGGGGGCCTTGACCATGATCAAAAAAAAAAAAAAGAGAGGGAAAAAGGAAATGAAATAAAAAAATTCAGTAGGATTTTTGAACGGCCACAGACCCAACTTGAACATATGTTGTGATTGTTCATGGAGCTTGCAAAGAAAGGGGTGGGGTTAGGCAGTGAAAATCAACAGAAATTGGACGCTTAATAAATTGCCTGTTTACCTGACTGTTTACTTAGATTTGATGAGTATTCATCCGTAGTATCGCGGATGGGTGATCCTGGCAGGAAATTGGAAATTGGACATGCATTTGGATATTTGTTTGGACATGATTCAGTTAGCTATTGGACATTCGTTTGGACATTCAGTTAGATATTGGACATTCGTTTGGACATTCAGTTAGATATTGGACATTCATTTGGATATTCGTCTGGTCATTTTATTTAGATCTGCAGTATAGTAGGCCTACATTCATTTGGATATTCCTTTGGACATTCATTTACATGGGTCCTGATTGACATTCCTTTTGGCATTCATTTCGATATTATATTTATTAGATTTTAACTTTGTATTTTGTTGTATATTTGTTTATGATGAACTTTTAAGCATTTTCATTAGAATTGCTGCGTTATTTCTTTGAATTTAATGATTACTTATGTACTTTTCTGTTTCGTAAAGATCTTTGAAGATTTGGAAATACTATACTATCCTGTTCAGACAAAACTGTTAAGCAGTTCACGACGATTTGAAATCCCAATATATCTATTGATCTTATTCAACAGTTTATAGATAGGCGAGGTCACGCCAATTATATAGCACCAACACATAACACATCAGAGCACATGTACTCAACATGTATACTTGAACACTCAA
>JXSR01S021924.1:152506-167173 GCA_000969725.1 Ophiothrix spiculata | reverse complement strand
AGATTTCTTGGTTGAAATTAACTGTTGATGACCTGCCGAACAACATACTTAAAATGTAGGAAACTGTAAGGCTGTCAAACATGGTTAATTTGCATAAAACAAAATGGCTGCCAAAACAAGGGATGAAATTTCAAAATTGGTCAAATCTTGTTCAAAACCACATCAACATGTTCCTCTCATCACAAGGAAGCAGAAAAAGTATACTTTTACCTATGTCTGAAATATGGTTCTAGAGTTATAGCCAAAAATGTGAAAAGTCATATTAGGTCACGGATTTGACCCTATGGGAGTCCAAAATCTCAAAAGTGTCCGATTTTGTTCAAACTGGTCTCAAACTGTTCCTCTTGCATAAGTGTGTACACAAACTGATAGTTTGAAGTGTGTCATTTTTACTATTACTTTGTGCAGACAGTTTTGCAAGAGGAATAGTTTGAGACCATTTTGAACAAAATCAGACACTTTTGAAATTTTTGACTCCCATAGGGCCATTCCGTGACCTCTGATATGACCTTTCACATTTTGGCTATAACTCAAAAACCATATTTCAGACATAGATAAAGGTATACTTTGTCTGCTTCCTTGTGATGAGAGGAACGTTTTGGTGTGGTTTTGAACAAGATTTTCTCCCCTTGTTTTGGCAGCCATTTTGTTTTATGCAAATTAACCAACTTTGACAAGCTTACATTCCAGGAGGATGCTGAACTTGTCCAATGCCCCTTTAAAGATTAATCAAGGTCGTGTTCTTTCTTAACATAACAATATACTTACAAAGATTCAATCTTAAGTGGCATTTCATTTTATGTTTTTGGCTTACTAAAGACACTTAATAAACATGATAAAGATTTGTTCAGAATGATATATCGAGACGTATTGATGAATTTTCACGTCACGCGTTACAACAAACCTGGATAACAAAAAGCATAATTGATCTTCATATCTCTGATTATCTTTAATTGTCATTGCTTAAAGCTTTAAAATATCTGAACCTGGTGGACAAGTATGTAGAACTTATCTAAAACATGGATATGTAACTTTACATGAGCTTGATTTACGTGTTGATCATGATTGCTTCAAAAACTACCCACTTTGATAAATTGCGTAAAATATGAAGACGTTAGTATTAATGAGAGCGCTAGAGTCGTTTGTAAAATTGTCTTTGGCATTACCTAAGGAAATACATGACCCAGACCCCTTATAAACACGTATCCTGTTTTCAAAGAGACGACTTTAAAGTTTTATGACATGCGAGAATATAGTGTCTTCAGGTAAACTAACTGTTTGTTTAGAATAAGGAGTAAGGAAATAGTTCCAACGATACTAATAAGCGTAGAGATGAGAAATCTGGGAGTTTTACGGATTAGTCATATAGCATGAGATAACATAATCTAATACGATATTTTGATTTTGATGGAAATGAATTCATTAGAATAAAAACACTACTTCAACGCATTAAAACCCATCATATTTTGGATTACATTTTAAAATCTCGACAAAAACTTGAACTCTCTACTTTGTATTGATATCCTTTGCAAAGTTGGCAAATTTTGATTCACAATTGAGGCATTCATTGTATCCATTCAAATATTTTACATTTCTTGTTTTCATCAAAAGCTTTATTTGCTTTTTGCTTTTGAAAGTCAAAGCTGATCTCATCAATGCTCATGTGAAATTTTCGTCTTGTACTTCTTGTTTAAATGAATCAAATATACTTTACAGTGACACTGCAAGGATAAAAGCATTTATATAAATTAATACTATTAAAGCAAATGTAGGGCTAGGTCAAATCTGTTTACGAAGCAGGTAATTGAAGATATTGATTTGATTAGTTCAATATTTCTACAACTCCTTTCAGTGACCCAACAGTCTTATGTGGATTTCAACTTCATACGAAGGGATGCTAAAACCATTTAAGGGCAGTTTAAAACCTACACGTCAGTTTAACGCCGGGGTTTAAAGCCCAGATTTGTGGTTCTGTTCCCATTTAAACAGAATATCAAGAAACAACAAATAATGTGAACAATATTTTAAAAGCCATATACATACAACAGACGATTATATTTAGTTATTTTCGTTTGTATTAGTTTCATGGGGCTTGGTCATCAATAACCTTACGACGAGAGGTCACTGCCATATTATATAAAAAGAAAACAAAATAAAACAAAACAAAACAAAACAAGAAACAAAACAAAACAAAACAAAACAAAAAAAACTACTTGGTTAATACTCATCTCAGTTCCAATTCCCTACACTCTAAAAACCATTTTACTCTTTGTTGAGTAAAAAGGTCACAGCTCATTGTTGAGTAAAATCTTACTCAACATTGAGTAAAATCTTACTCGGTTAAGTCAATATTACTCAATGTTGAGCACCTCTTACTCAACGTTGAGCAAAGGTTACCCAACGTTGAGTAAAGTTTATCCAACGTTGAGTAAGATTTTACTCAACAAAATGAGCTGTGACCGTTGAGTAAGTTTTTACTCAACAAGAGTAAGATAATTTTAAGAGTGTATCTTTGAATATATTTTGAGTCTATGATTTTAATATAATTTCCAGATTGTCATGTCAAGAGCTGATTTAATGTAAAAATCTAAATTCATCAACGAATCTTCTCCAATAAACCTCCAGTCAATGAAATAATAATAATAGTATTATCCGATAAATCAAACAACGATAAATCAAACAATGAAACTATTTATATAAATATAAAAAATGGAATATAAAACAAATTTGGATAGATTTTTAACAATTGTCAACATGCAATTCGATTCTGCATCAGTTTAATTTATTTACTTTACCCGAGGTACCTAAATCATTGTAATCGAGACCCACAAGGCCTGTGCTTTAGCATATATATTGAATCCTTTCGGAATAATATTATTTTACCCTGAAGACATCCTTAAGAATAAATCTGTTGAGATTTAAATTATACAGTCCTCTAATAAAAAACTTTACATTTTTAGAACGTTTGTCTTAAATATATCTGATACGAATCATTGATGTCAAAGTAAAGGTTTGAATCTTATATTCAAGTGAAATAAAACGTTTCATAAAGTATTAAAGATAGACAAAGCTGTGTTTGTAAATACATATCGCTCTTTTAACAACAGCATCAACATACAATGTTTGCCCAGATTAAAAATGATATTTTGCTTTTGTTTTATTAAAAGGTTATTGAAACAATGAGTTGAACAACAACAAAGAACATTTGAACAATCTTCTTCAAGTTTAATATTTTTCGCAAATCACAAATAACAATCGTGACGTTTCATTATTTGTATAGTGTCATTTCCTTTCCCCTTCTCACAACAATACCCTTATTGTAAAGTGTTTAACCCGGTTGATATAATTTAACATCTAACGTTCTATCTTGTTATGCTTTTAGACGCGTATTTACATTAGTATGCTTTCATTATTCGCTCTTTAAGATTAAACCAACAAAAACCTTGTGTTTTAAATTATTTACCTGTCATCCTTTGTACATTGTTTTATATTCCACTTCAAAAACATAAAATAAACTATTCAAACCAGAACCGTTTTCCTATCAAATGCAAGATTTTTCTAGTCAGGGCAAGTGGTGAAAAAAACTTGATCAGAATGAATGTATAGTACCTTTAGCTGGATACTAGCTCTCATATGCTTATTTTAATTCTTCACCCAGTTGTCTGATAATTAGTTTATTATTTTTGAAATATTTTTTGCGACCGTCCGTCCCAAACCCAAACCAACAGTGAATGTATACCCTCTTGTCATTTCACTTTTTTAATATTATTTGCAAAGACAATGTTATAAGGATTAAATAAACTTCACTTTAAATCAAGTTATGGTCCGTCAAAGTCTGTCTAAATGTATAACTGAGATAAATGCTTTTAAAGATCAGTAAGCTCTATATTTTCTGTTGATTGTCTAAAAATATGCAGATCTATTAATTTTTATATTTCCTATCATTTTCTTGAAATGAAACTTTGATGGTGTTTTGTAGTAAGCACAAGAACTGTGAATCTGACAAAAATCAATTTCATCAAATTACGACCTTGACATGTATTTTCACCTGAAGCGCAAAATGAAGTTTCTTGCATTTAATGCTCAAACGGGCTAGACAGCATATTACAGGCATCTTCTCTATAAATCATTTTTCATTTTGGCAAGTAAATGTATTGAAAAATGTATATCATGTCGTCATAGCATTAAACACTGGCGCTTAAATACGGGCAAAAAACACAATTATTATATCAAACGACCAAGACTCATAAAAATGGCCGATTTCCTGGACCATATCCAAATACACTACACGCACTTTTCGATATGTAGTTTATTTGTTTAGTTTGGTAACGTTTATGATATTTTGGTGAAACGTTTTGGAAACTTTTGTGACATTTTTGAATTAAAACATGTGCTCATTCATGCACGGATAGAAAAAAATAACAATTTCTGTTTCGGAAATACTTCTCACATACCAAACAACAAACGTATGACTGAAAAACCTGCATTTGTAGTCGAATAAAAAAGATTTTTTTCGCTTGAAGTCAAAAAAAAAGTTTCATTTTATGTGGAATGAGCCATTTAGGGCGTGAATAGAAGAAAAAGTGTATTTTTTGGCTTCAGAAAAAAAAATCACCCTTTTGCGGTGTGTTTTGAAAAACTGTGGTCACGCTATGCCTGCAACATTATACTTGACTGCCAAGGGCGACAAACGACCTTGTATAATACGACAGTCACACACAATTTTCCATCGATATTTGAACCGTTTATAGATATAAAAACCGCCAATTCATGTCAAAACTGCACGAAAATTGTAATAAGTCATATTTAGATATTAAACCATGATGAAGATCTGGAAAAAAAAATATTTATTTGTTCAGGATTTTTCATACAAAATTTGTTTTATAATTTTTAGAAACACGTAAAAATACCGTCTAACTATAACATGGGAATGCTCCATAAAATCTTATAAGAAAACATAACTAACTCGACGTTCGTAAAAATGAGCATTGTATTGAATTACTTTAAAAAACGAAGGATTACAAAACAGCAGTTTTAAGATGTAGCATAAATAAGACGTTCACAAGGTGTAGATAAAACGATGTATGAATCTTCTTCCTTCCGATATTATTGTACCATAGAAAAAGCCTCGGTATAAAATGTTTAAGCTATGGTCACAATAGGTCGTACGGCGGTCGTACGACTGATTAACAATGTTTATTTGACCACTTCGTAAACTTTCGTACGAACGTCTTGCAGTGGTCTTACGAAAGAGTGTTTACTCATAATCAGTTCGCAAGGTCGCACACATTTCTGACTGTGTTCGTGCGATAGACTTGTGAATCTTTGATCAATAAAGTACAAGAATAAAGCGTGGAAAAGGAGAGACAAGACGAAATAGAGAAAAACCAAATAAAGAAAGGGTATTAAGAGAAGGTGTAGAATTAGAGAAAGAGAAAAGAGTAAGGTAAAAGTCATTTTACGGCACAAAATACCGTCATTACAACAAATTCCTCGATTATGAAAAAAGAGGGGTGACATCATTATTCAAATTCCCCGTGGCGCCACTTTCGCAAAGCATACTCGCACTCAATACTTTAAACTTCAAGTAAGAGTACGGTATTCAGCCCCCTGAAATTAAAAATCAGTCGCAGTGCCTTTCTCGTTCACATAATAAACATTATAAGAACAGCATACCAATGGCTCGTACATAATAAAGCAAATGTGATTACTATATGCTATGCTAATCCCAGAGAGATGATAAGCACGTATCTGGCAAATCCTCATTAAAAAGCATTCATTTGAATAGGTATTACAATGGCAAAGTTCTTACGATGTTCGTATGGCAGCCGTACGAACGTCGTGCGGCAATCGTATGCAAGTATTTACAAGGCAGTCGTAGCAAGATATTGTACATGACAAATAACCAGGCTGCGAACTTAAGAACTGTTTTTGATCGTACGATGTTCTTGGGGCGTTCGTGCGACGTTCGTACGAAACGGTCAAAACAACTGATCGCAACTTGATTGTAAGGCGTTTGCGACCAGTCGTAAGGGTATTTTTTAATCTGTTTTAAAAACAAAAGCATCTTTTCAGGTTCTGCGACAACCTCTAGGGGCGCTGAACCTTGATCAGCCCAAATACGCACCATCGCTGCCCGTATCAGCTTCCCGAGTTTCGTACGGGTTTCCATGAGACAATTAGCAGTTAGTTCCTTGTCCAAGGTAATTTCAAACACACTCAACTTTTGGCACCTCCTGCACCGCAAGCGAGCGCCTTAAAACTCATTTTCGTCAAGGGGGAAATACATCTATTAACATTGTCCTGAAAAGAAATTTTATAAAAATGAACATTTGTCAAATATTTGTAAAAAAAACATACCTATTCTTGCGAACGCCGTGCGAACGTCGTACGAACCTCATTCTTAAATGATTCATACGAATCTTTTGATCGTACGAACATTGTGACCGTAGCTTTACATATAACATATTTTAAAAATGCTACTGTAATATAGAAAAAGTCTCAGTCTGTACTGTTTACATAATATTGTGAACAATGTTATTGTACCATAGAAAACCCTCAGTCTAATGTTTACATATAACACATTGTAAACAAAATTATTTCACCATAGAAAAAGCCTACGAATGTTTACATATAACATATTGCAAATAATGTTATTGTACTATGTAAAAAGCCTCAGTTTATAACATATTGTTTCAGGGTTTGTAAAGTATGCTAATAACCCATTACTGATCTATTCAATGGAGTCAATAAGTATAGATAATCCCCACTTGAGAGTTTGCAATCCGTTTAACACGAGCAAAGGCAAAGGCAAAAAGCCCTAGCTTCTTAACTTTTGATTTTCATCGTAGAAGACAATAGCCTCTTTTACAGGTCTCTTTATGCAGTAAGATTAATTCGATTGTGTCAATTATTTTTTTAAAACGTTTGTAAACTTAAAACCTTTATCTTTTAACGAGATAATGTACGAAGAATTTGAACAGACCTACTGCGTCTAAACCAAAGATTTAAAGGGGAGATACCAGGCATGTCCGCCATTTTTATCCGGCATGGAGACAAAATTGGGGGTATTCGGGTTTGACCGACAACTTGCCGATGAGGCATCGCACGTGTCATAATGCGCGAATATTGAAACACGGACACACGCTTTGCGTGCAGGTTGGCGTATTATTCGCGTAAATTATTATTTGCGCAGGTTGTCTCTACGCGTAACCAACTCTCGGCACTCGGAGTTGATTTTGCCGGGAACCGAGTGGACCCGAATACCCCCAATTTGAGCTCCATGGCTGACGACGCCATTACACGGGCTGGTATACAAAGCCTGGTATCTCCCCTTTAAATCTATGGTCTAAACCATACTTAATATTTTGATATATTTGTATCTGGAAGATATCCATATTCTCCAATTGAAATTCCTAGGGCGTGTATGTTTCTCTACAAAAGCTGCTGCGGCTCTGTGACGATGTTATTCTTGTTTGATGATATCCTCAGGCAGCTCGTGTGACAAACTAATTCTTATCGAGTAATTTCAGCACAAGATAAGAGAGACTTTTGAAGTAAGATATATCCATATTTAGTCGATGAAATACTGACGACATCATTCACGGGCTCAAGTTGTAGATTTGTGGGTTTTGGATACAGGATTTGCTTTATCTTTGTTACGTTCCAGGCCTGCCTACGCCTAGTATGCCAAACTGTTTCTTTAAGTATAAATCCGATGGTTATTAAAGACGTTAAATTTCCTTATCACTCATAGCCACAGCTTGTAGTCCTTCAGACTAGGACGAGAGCAAGTAGTGATTTGAAGCACTAAAATTAAAATTAAAATTGCTCGAGCAAAGTGCTCAAATTGCTCGAGTACATAAATGTCCACTTATTGTATATTTTTTGTTGTGTGTGTAATGACACAAGCCATAATAAATATTTTTATGTTTGGTATGAGTTGTCACTGTACAGTCAAAATCAACTCTACCAAATTCTTTTGGTATTCTATGTATTTTGTCTGGTCAATGTTAACAGTGACACATTTATTCATTTAAACGAGTTGACTCATTTTCTGTGTACCTTTGAATACTATTTTTCCTATTAACATTTAAGTCTGTGATCTCCTGAAAATGGAAGCAAAATACAATTTATATCAAAAGTTAATTGTTTTAATTTCTAGTATAGATTGTACCCATGGTACCCATGCATGATTGAGTAAACACAAATTTAAAATTACAATTTTGTTATGGTAGTAGTATCTCGTACTGTACATTGCAAATGGCAGAGAACACGTAAGACGTGATCAAAACTCTTACACCTTTTAAACACAAAATAGATGTTCAGCTTGTCAAAGAATAAAGGAATACTTAATAATATTTCTGAAACCTACTTTCGAAAAAATGCATTTTTTTGAAATCAGTGTTAAAAATGTCAATTTTGAACATAAGTGTTCAAAACGGAACACATGAAAACATTCCTGATGCTCGTGTTCACGCAGGTGTTCCGGTATCCTATCTGTTCAAAAGTTGATTTTTTGAATATACGTTCAAAAGTGAACATTGACATCTGACGTCTGATGTGTTCAAATTCAAATATTTGTCATACTACAAATTTATAGGAACATAATGAGCAATGTTGAATTATTTCTGAAATGTTAAATCGGTAGCTCTCTCTTATTATAAACAGCATGCAGTGAGAGTGTATCATGAGTGTCAAAATATGCCATTGAAACCTGATAGAACACTTAAGTGTGGTGTTCGGCAAAATTTGCAGAGAAGATAAAGTATTGTATAAGCACTTGTAATGTGTTGAAATTGGATTTTTTCGTATTGCAATAGTAAGAAGTGAAATACCAAAGATCCCTAAGTGTCGTTAACGAAGCTGCTCAATCTTTTCTTTAAACACAGCTAATCTAAGGAGACATTTGTTGCTTTAAAACTGCATTTCTAATTACCGGTTGTAAAACTACTCCACTTCTTCATTGTAATCGATTAAAAGCGTTTGTCTGATTCTATTAAAAATGATATGTCCAATTCAATCAAAATAATGAAATACTCTTTAAGACAGGTGAAATTGAAACGGACACTTATAAATTAAAATGACGCTATTTATACTCCTTACAGATAATTGTGTCCCTCTCTTTATAAATACTTCAACTAATTATGGTGAGTAACTACCTGCAACAACAGAAACACTTTTTTGTACCAGAAAATTTCGGTTTTATCGCTGAGTGTACAATAACCTCCCCAAACAAGAGGACATTTCTCAAAAGGAAAAATGTATGTTACTTGATTGTTTGTTTGAGTAAGGTATAACATTTTCTTGAAACAATAAGTGAATAAGACACATCAAATAGACCAATAATCTGAAATCACATAAAAGCCATTGTGAATTTTCTGACTCAGCAATTTATGATTTAAGCTTCTCATGAAGCGTTTTAGATTTATTAAAATCTTTAAAACGCTTCTCATGAAGCGTTTTAAAGATGTTAATAAATCTAATGTAAGTTGTCTCAGCTTTTACGCAAAGGGATTTACAAATATGGAAGCATGTCTCTTCCTTGTTGTGATGTTATTGTACCATTAAAGGGCCTTTATAATGTTTTCATACCTCATCATTGTAAACAACGTGCCATATGAAGTAGACAAGCAATAACTACCAAGTTGTCTTCTCAAACAGTTCCCGCGTTCTCACCTCAAGGACGTTGCATGTTATTTTGACAGTTAAATAACATTGTGTTTCTGGGTAAGTAAGTTTGGTTATTGACTCAACACTTGCTGTTGTATGTTTGTTTTCAAAGTAAAAATTCCGATGTGCCCCCACTTTGAAATTCCTGATGCCACCACTGACGTTTGGAGTAGTAGGTGCTTCTGTGTAATCACTTCTATAGCAAATTCAATTAATTGTTCAATTATAATTTAAGATGTTTTAATTGACAAAATACACACAAAAAAAAAGCAAATAGAACACCAATAACACAATTACAAAGCAAGCCCGTAGCCAAAGTGCTAAAACCCTTTTGTTGCTTGTCACTTTGTCAAAACCACTAAAATTAGTTTAGGGTCGACCAAAACGAACATTTTTCCTCCAAAAGGTCCACTTTTTGAAAATCAGCACCCCCTTGAAAAAATCCTGGCTGCGGGCCTGTTACAAAGCCATATAAATGAAAATGAAAACATACCCAATATATCAAAACATATGTTGTGTTTGTCAAATCTAAGTTAATATAAAACAGATTTCAAATTTGAGATCCTATTTGATCATGTATCGGTTTAATATTATTTATTTTACCGGAAGTACGTAAACCATTGTAATCGAGACCCACAGGATATGTAATCTATAACTATACATTAGCACCTTTTAAATGATATTAAGATTTCAATAATTTTACAAGTGAATCCTAAAATACTATAGTTTTTTAATGGTATCTTTCATGACGGTAATGCGAATTATCTAGCCCATTGCTAAATTTTCTAATTTCAAGTTCTGTAAAGGTAGAGATATGTCACTGAATCCGACAGAATGTTATTTGTTTTGTATGTATTATATCGTCTTTTCAACAACAGCAACAACGTACAATTTTGCTCAAAATTTAAATCATATTATCATAATTATGTTGCTGTTTCTTTAAAAGGTTATTTATATCTCGTTTTGAACAACAGCAAAAAAATAATAATATTAAAGCCGGCTTCCAAGTTTAATGCTTTAGCATTCATAAATAACTCCTCACGTTTTATGACTTTATTCTTCCCCTTTAAGGCAAACCTTGCTTTAAAGTCTTTCTATGCGCTGCACTGTTAATATATTTACACATGTACGGTACGGAGAGTGGGGTGAGTTGGCCCCCATTTTGTTTGAACGCCCCTGTATTGGAGAGGTTAAGGTCTGGAAGATTTTACTGTTAACACAAGTTAGATATGTACCCAACTATGTTTTATGTAAATACTAAGACTCTGCGGCTTATCGTATTTAAATTAATAAAACAAATAAAAAAGGCTTCAAAAGGGCCAACTATGCGGGTCGAGTTGGCCCACCCAGTGGGGTGAGTTGGCCCCCATTTACAAAAAAAGAGTCGTACTCATTTTACCGTGACACATTTCATACATTATGGTTTTTTTAAGTGAAGCACGGGAATGTTCTGCATGCAAAAATGTCCTTTTAAGGTGAAATGCCATAATAAATTAATACAATATCGATCTTTTAAAAAGATGCGTTGTGACCTACAGTGTTATCTGCATGCACTATATGCAATATAGCCTACCAATTTATAAAGACAAAAAAAAATAAAATAATTGATTCCAGAATAGCCGCGCACAACGTGCTAAACCAAGCTATGTCAGTGCAATGAATCACTGGTTGCATATTAAAATACATCCAATGTTTTCTAAATCCAATAATTGTTCAGGCAAAACAATTGATAATACTGACGAACTAGTGGCATAACTTTAATGACTGGATACACTTATCTGAAATTAACGAGACTTAAGATATAAACGTCAAATTGTACCTATCCCATAATTGAAAACTGTGATTATTATGAGTACTTTTCGGGATAGTATCTTATACAAATAATGAATGTTATGAGTGCAATGGTAAGAATAGTTTCATGAGATGAAAAATGAAATGTTCCATTTCACGAGGCGAAGCCGAGTTATTTTTTCATTGAACGAGAATATTCTTTTCCATTGCAAGAATTAAAACATTCATTATTTGTTTTATATAACTCATGTAAAGATTCTTGTCATTTGATGCATTTCACTTCTACATGTTCTAAGGCCTATATCTTGAAAGGTCCATTTATTATAGTATAACTATGCATTGACTGACAGCGTGCGTTTCTTATTTTACATCTTTGTAGCGATATCCTTTGCAAAGTTGGCAAATTTTGAATCACAATTGAGACATTCATTATATCCATTAAAATATTTTACATTTCTTGATTTCATCAAAAGCTTTATTTGCTTTTTGCTTTTGAAAGTCAAAGCTGATCTCATGTGAAATTTCGTCTTGTACTTCTTGTTTGAATTAATCAAATATACTTTACAGTGACACTGCAAGCATGAAAGCATTTAACTTATATAAATTAGAACTATTAAAGCGAAATGTAGGGCTAGGTCAAATTTGTTTACGAAGCAGGTAATTGAAGATATTGATTTGATTAGTTCAATATTTCTACAACTCCTTTCAGTGACCGCACAGTCTTATGTGGATTTCAACCTCATATGGCTAAAAGGGATACTTATATCATTTAACGGCAGTTTAAAACCTGCACGTCAGTTAAACGCCTGGGTTTAAAACCCAGATTTGTGGATCTGTTCCCATTTAAACAGAATAACAAGAAACAACAAATAATGTTAAAAGCCATATATATTAAAAGATACAGCAGACGATTATATTTAGTTATTTTCGTGTGTATTAGTTGCATGGGGCTTGGTCACCAATAACCTTACGACGGCCTTACGACCAGCTACGAACTCGCTATTTTTAATCATTTTATACGAACTGCTTAAGCCTAGTTTAGAGTCCACTGCCATATTATAAAAATAACAGAAAACAAAACAAAACACAAATAAAAAACGCTACTTGGTTAATCACCCCAGTTCCAATTCCCTATCCATAAATATAGTTTGAGTCTATGAATTTTCATATAATTTACAGATTGTCATGCCAAGAGCTGATTTAATGTAATAATCTAAATTCATCAAAGAATCGTCTCCTATTAACCTCAAGCCAATGGAATAATAATAATATTATCCAATAGATCAAACAATGAACTTATTTGTTCTTCCTTTCCTTGTGAAATATAAAACAAATTTGGATAGATTTTAAACAATTGTCAACATGCAATTCGATTCTGCATCAGTTTAATTTATTTACTTTACCCGAGGTACGTAAAACATGCTAATCGAGAACCACAGGGCCTGCGTTTTAGCATATATATTGAATCCTTTAGGAATAATATTATTTTACCCTGAAGACATCCTTAAGAATAAATCTTTTGAGATTTAAAATATACAGTCATTTAATAAAAAAAAAATTAACGTTTGTCTTCAATATATCTGATATGAATCATTGATATCCTTTCTGGATATTTCAGTTCAAATTTTGAAGGTAAAGGTTAAGGATGGGATCTTATATTCAAATGAAATAAATCGCTTCATAAAGTATTAAAGATAGACAAAGCTGTGTTTGTAAACACATATCGCTCTTTTAACAACAGTATCAACTTACAATGTTTGCCCAGATTTAAAATTTGCTTTTGTTTTATTAAAAGGTTATTTAAACAAAGTGTTGAACAACAACAAAGAACATTTGAACAATCTTCTTCAAGTTTAATATTTTTCGCAAATCACAAATAACAATCGTGACGTTTCAGTATTTGTATAGTGTCATTTCCTCTCCCCTTCTCACAACAATACCCTTATTGTAAAGTGTTCAACCCGGTTAATACTTTATCATCTAAAATTCTATCTTATTATGCTTTTAGACGCGTATTTGCATTAGTATGCTTTCATTATTCGCTCTTTAAGATTATAACAACAAAAACTTTATGTTTGAAATTATTTACAAGTATCCTTTGAACATTTGTTTTATATTCCACTTCAAAAACATAAAATAAACTATTCAAACCAGAACCGTTTTCCTATCAAATGCAAGATTTTTCTAGTCAGGGCAAGTGGTGAAAAAAATTTGATCAGAATGAATGTATAGTAACTTGAGCAGGATACTAGCTCTCATATGCTCATTTTAATTATTGAACCAGTTGTCTTATGTAGTAATTAGTTTATTACTTTTGAAATAAAATCATGCTGTCACATATGCGACTGTCCATCCCAATTCAAAACCAACAGTAAATGTAGCCTCTTGTCATTTTCACTTTATTGAATATTTGCAACGACCATGTTATATATAAGGATTACAATGATACCTCAATGAACTTCACTCGATTTTTAGAAGTCAAGTTATGGTCCGTCAAAGTCTGTCAGGGAGTAAAATGTATAACTTTTCATATTTCCTATTATTTTCTTGAAATGAAACTTTGCTGGTGTTTTGTAGTAAGCACAAGGATGTGAATCTGTCAAAAATCAATTTCATCAAATTACGACCTTGACATGTATTTTCACCTGTAGCGCAAAATAAAGTTTCTTGCATTTACAGGCTAGACAGCGGGTCGTATGCATAAAAAGGGAGTGTTTGCTTCAAGTAAAAGTATAAAGTATAAGTAGTTACTTCCAAAGTAATAGTCAAAGTATAAGTAAAATCTCGATTTGGTATGCATGAACATTTCCTTTTACTACAAAGGAAATACTGGTATTTGATAGCATTTGCTTCATATACTTTTCTACTACCATTTTATAAATCTGTTGAAATTTCACAAATCGCATAACTTTTTCAGCTGCTTAATTTACGTTGTATCTTTATAATCACCCACAAGCCAAGAAAACCTTTCAACTGAATTTTAAAGTTTAGCCCATTACATATTTATGAACGGAGTGAATAGAGAAGCTGTTAGACAGTGCGTGTAGGCGGCATTTTTGGTGATTCTAGAATGAATTTAAATTGAACTTTGTTTTGACGATTCTGAACAAATAAAGTATTATGGTTATTAATTTTTCAGATTTTCATCATGGTTTGATATCTAAAAATGGCTGATTAACATATCAAGCAGTTTTGAAATGAAAT
>JXSR01S021924.1:73777-87393 GCA_000969725.1 Ophiothrix spiculata | reverse complement strand
ATAACTTTTGAACAAAGTGCTTAAAGTTAATAAAAGTATACATTTCCAGAAAGGAATTTTCACAAGGAACATGATGGTGATGTTGATTTTTGACCATGTGTTTTTTGAGAAAATCACGAAAAACACATTTTTGGCCATTTGGGTTTCCAACCAAGCTAAAAATAACATTTTTTGAAAAAATGACCTAGGAATGGTTATTTTAATTTTAAACACCCAATCGCATGTTGCGTCTTTTTTACTTTTTTGGATTTTAGCCAATTTTTTGATTTTCATGCCAAATAAGGTCAAAAAATGAATTTTTTACCTTATTTGGCATGAAAATCAAAAAATTGGCCAAAATGCCAAAGTAAAAAAGACGCAACGTGCGAGTGGGTGTTTAAAATTAAAATAACCATTCCTAGGTCATTTCTTCAAAAAACGTCATGTTCCTTGTGAAAATTCCTTTCTGGAAATGTATACTTTTATTAGTTTTAAGCACTTTGTTCAAAAGTTATGGGTCAAAATAAATTTGCAAAAATGCAACAATGAGTGATGTGCTTTCACCCCTTAAGGATATTCCTCACGACGCGGTTCTTAGAAAATGTTTAACTATAAAACAAACTGACTTATATCATTGATAATTTTGCCAAAGTTCTATTAATTTCAAATTACCATTAGAGCCGAAGACAGGTTCTATTTTCTTATGTAGGGTGAGACCACGGTAACCTGAATCAAGGCACGTACGTATTGCTCTTATACATGTATACTTACCTTCAAATGTGTGTTTGCCAGATTCTGCTATTGAATACTGTTAGGTTTCAATCAGAGACAAAAAATGTCTGAAGAATTATTGAATATACGGTAAAATATAAAAACAGATACCTGTAATGTCTTCAAATTTTTTCAAGATAAACTTATGATATAGAGGTAGGTATTCTGATCTGGTGACAAATTTAAAATATACTACACTTGCAACGGATAACTGAATAATCTATATAGTTGTGAACAAAATGGTTGAACGTTCGTTGTACTGTCTTGGTGGACGTATTGTGAAATTGTATTCCCACGGGACCATTTTTTTCGACACCAGCATCTACACTATTATATCAATATTTAATACAAAATGTAATTAAAACAAAATGCTATTTATTGAGTTAATCAGGAAAAATGAGATTAAGTTGATATCTGGAAACATAGCGAAACAATCCTACAATTAACAAAATTAATCCATTCGTACAGGATTAAAACAACTCATGCATTTGATCCTGACATTCTAATAGTGTATTACATTTTCCAAATTATTATCAATTGACACAAATTCTTGTATGAAATCATAAACAATTGTATGTTTTTGATATAAATGAATAAATGTTAAATTTCATTTATACGCTAGAATCTACGACCATTGAGAGAAATGTTTATTTTGATCACGAACGATGGTGCTAAGCAACTGTAGGTATTTGGTATTGAGCCCCCTGTGAATTCCTTCTTCTTGAATACAGGTGTCATTTTCACAGGAAGTAGTCTTCAAGCATGTCTCCTGTAGTTGACATCAAAACAACAATGCTAAGGTCAAACGTGATAATGCATTCAAAAAGACAGAACAAGAACTGCTTCGATTTCGTCATGGTTTTTGAAATGTCTATTATCATAGGCGTATTCCGTAAATGTAGCGGTTGTAGTGGATTTGCCTGAAAACTTTCTTAATTGACTTTGTCGCAAAGATTTACCTTTTGATGTGCCGTGTCACAATCAGGTCATAATTATTTTTAATTTTACATGTACCGAAATGATATCGGCCAAGCAAGTCCGAAAGATGAATGGGAAGTGCCTAATGAATATGTTCATCTTTAATTCATATGTCATTTACGCAGGAAGTAGGCTGCAAGCATTGATGTGTCTTGAGATTGGCAATTAATGCTTGGTGATGAGGTCAAACGTGCTAGTGCACTGAGATATTCCCATCTGTTTTTAACTGTCAAGTAATTTAAGGGGTAAAAGCACATCACTCAATGTTGCATTTTTGCAAATTTATTTTGTACCATAACTTTTGAACAAAGTGCTTAAAGTTAATAAAAGTATACATTTCCAGAAAGGAATTTTCACAAGGAACATGATGGTGATGTTGATTTTTGACCATGTGTTTTTTGAGAAAATCACGAAAAACACATTTTTGGCCATTTGGGTTTCCAACCAAGCTAAAAATAACATTTTTTGAAAAAATGACCTAGGAATGGTTATTTTAATTTTAAACACCCAATCGCATGTTGCGTCTTTTTTACTTTTTTGGATTTTAGCCAATTTTTTGATTTTCATGCCAAATAAGGTCAAAAAATGAATTTTTTACCTTATTTGGCATGAAAATCAAAAAATTGGCCAAAATGCCAAAGTAAAAAAGACGCAACGTGCGAGTGGGTGTTTAAAATTAAAATAACCATTCCTAGGTCATTTCTTCAAAAAACGTCATGTTCCTTGTGAAAATTCCTTTCTGGAAATGTATACTTTTATTAGTTTTAAGCACTTTGTTCAAAAGTTATGGGTCAAAATAAATTTGCAAAAATGCAACAATGAGTGATGTGCTTTCACCCCTTAAGGATATTCCTCACGACGCGGTTCTTAGAAAATGTTTAACTATAAAACAAACTGACTTATATCATTGATAATTTTGCCAAAGTTCTATTAATTTCAAATTACCATTAGAGCCGAAGACAGGTTCTATTTTCTTATGTAGGGTGAGACCACGGTAACCTGAATCAAGGCACGTACGTATTGCTCTTATACATGTATACTTACCTTCAAATGTGTGTTTGCCAGATTCTGCTATTGAATACTGTTAGGTTTCAATCAGAGACAAAAAATGTCTGAAGAATTATTGAATATACGGTAAAATATAAAAACAGATACCTGTAATGTCTTCAAATTTTTTCAAGATAAACTTATGATATAGAGGTAGGTATTCTGATCTGGTGACAAATTTAAAATATACTACACTTGCAACGGATAACTGAATAATCTATATAGTTGTGAACAAAATGGTTGAACGTTCGTTGTACTGTCTTGGTGGACGTATTGTGAATGAACTTGAGTTAACATAGTCCACATATGTCAAAATAAATCCAATAAAATATACATAGTTGTCAATTATCTTTTGAAAAGGGGTTCGTAATTAGTAAAAGTAATTTCTTGGCTATTTATATTACATAAGTACTAACACATAAACGTCCCAAAATACAAATGCATCTATTTTGGGACAACTACGTGTTGGTGTACTAACAAATAGTTTTCACGAAAATACACGATGTAATTAATATAAGGATTGAAGAAATTGTCTTCTAACTATTTCGAGCCTTTTACCAAAAGACTAATTTTGTCAACCTATGGTCATTTAAAGGTAATTAGAGGTTTAAAGGTTTACACATATTTTATTCAAAGTACTTAGCATCAAGAGAGTTCAGTTGGCCTAGAAAACTTCATGTTTTTTAATTTGATACAAGAAAATCTAACCAATGAACTAGGAGATAAAGACGATGGCGAAACATAATATAAAATTTACTGGGGTATTTAGGAAATGTGAGCTTTCTCTGGGCATCGAAACCTCCAATTCGATATTGGAAGCGTTGGGGATGAAAAAATGGCCGGAATACACACTTAGTACACCGCTTTATGCAATAAGGGAAGTTTGTTTCGTCAACAAGTTTGTGTGAGATTTATAATAAGTTTGATTTAGTGCAAAGCCTTGGTAAAACAAGACACGTCGAGGCAAACTGCTTCAACTCAAGCACGCTTTCCATGTCAGTGTATAAGTGCCACCCGAATTTTACTTGAACGTAGGTGGATGTAACTTGACAGTTTCTTTTCATGTTTCAAATCCTGCAATGACAATATTAATTGTGAAATTAAAAAAGGCGGAAATGATGAAAAATAATCAAATCAGCTGATTTAGGAAACCAGAAGTAAATATTAAATTCAACTAGGAATGTGGACGCACACATCAATAAATTCGACAACATAATGTATTATCATACAACTAAGAGAATTTATGACCATATTTGGAAAAGCCGCTGCCGTGATATATTTCGTATCATACCCTGAGCGCGTCAGACGCACTTATATCATGTCACTGAGCGCGTCGGAACGTTGCATTTTAAATTTGTAGGGATGCGCAGTACTATGTAGCCTGGATCCAGGCTTGAAGGGCCTAAAGTCTATGTACTGTATTTCTAGTATCACCATGAGCTACCATGGCACTCTATTGGTTTCATTTGTTTACAAGGTTTCTGTAATTCATTGGTCTATCTTGTTCCCATCTTGTAAGGCATAGAAATGAGAATCCAGAGTAGAACATTAATGATATGACCTTATTCAGGGCAAACTTGTAGGATTTAGGATGTATAGTTATCATGGTTATTATTAGGAGAAAATTAACAGCTACTAACTGGGCACTTCAAGTGAACATTTGAATTCAATTCTTTATCAAGTATTAGGGTTTTCTATATAACTTTTCTTTTGGGTGAGGTGGGACAGCTTGTAACTACTTGTTGATGGGAGCTGGTATTAACTATCATCTTGTAATATTATGGGGGTGAAATTGTTAGACCTACATTGTACTTTTAATGATTTTAGGATTTGCAGCTATTAAATTGTTGAAGTTTTCTTATATATCTTGCTTTTGTAACTTGTTGGCCTCTTTGTTTTAACTATTTATTTTGCAGGCCTAATAGTGATTTAAATTTGTTGAAATTTACAATAGAACTATATTGGCTTTCTAACTCAGACAAAAGCACCACAAGGACTTGAACCAAGTCTAAGTACTATGTAGAGTAAAATGTCAGTCACCAAAGTGGTTAGTTTTTGTTAATATTTGTGAAATCAAGCTTTAAAAGTTGAAAAAACAAATAAATAAAATAGTTTGATGATTAAGATTGACTTAGTGGTATGATAAATTCGTTATTTGGTTCAGCTCAGTGTCATATCAAGGCTCAGCTGCGCTTCGCCTGGATATGACACTTCGCGCACGAGTATTTCCCATAACATACCGACCCTGAACCCAATAACTAATAATATAAGATAGAAATGAAAATGTATTACTTTTAACTATGGTATTTATATTCTTGATATTTTTAAGAAGCGATTTGAAACCCGTGTTACTTTGTTAACATTTAACTCATATTTACATGGTGCAAGTCAAAGATTTTAAGAAAGACAGAAAGGCAAAAAAGAGAGTAAATCTTTTGTGTTATATCATTGACCCGCTCGTCAGCTATTGGTTTTGAGTATTGTTAGCCTTACGAGGTTCAATGCTTTTAGTAAGAGTCATCAATGTAATTTATTTGTAATTATCTTTACACCAAACATTAAATTAGTAATCAGAAACATATAAATCATTAACACCAAGGACCTTGCTAAATCCATAAGTTTAGATTTCATTTAAACCCTCTGTTCAATATACATGTACATCTAAATGTTTACTAAATAAAGTTTTCAAAAGATAATGATTATGAACGACTGAGATTTCGTTAAACTTTTGGCTTTTTGATCATTATCGTGAGATCATGCTTGAGTTTGTATTTTATATCAAGCATATACGAGACAGAAAGATGCAGTCAATATACTTCTTCCATCAAACTCATATTCAGTTAATATTTGTATACCAAACGTTACAACGTGTACCATGGTACATCATCTATAAAAATTGAAATCCGATTTACGATAGTACCAATCTGCAATGTGAGAGACAAAGTCAGACAAACTTCTCGCGAATTCAAGGCTACAATATTTTATAGTTGACCTAATACCAATGTGATGAGAAATTGAGACAGCAGATAAACATGTAGATACATGTTTCTCTTTCCTGCCAAATTTAATGTTATCGTACTTGCCTGGATTTGATATACAGGATGTAAAATAAAGAAAATGGTAATACAAAGTAATCTTTCAAGTGTGGAGTCAACTTAGTCTAGTAATTGTGTCTAAAGGATAAAATTTAAAGTAAATCTATTAAGCTATTGATTCAAGAAAATAACGATTGAAAATTCTAGAAGTACCATTACTGTCAATCTGTATATGTAAAACTTATAAATGTTACCAATTCTTTTTCATGATATTATCTCACATGACGCAGGGATGTATACTCAGTAAAAGTATGCAGTAAGCAGCCGGTTAACACTCATAAACCAATATGACTATACAGAGAAGTAAAATAGTCCGTATTTTTTCAATCATAAACACATGTCTAATCTTGCTGAATATTCAAATTAAGCCATGTTCAATGTTTGTCCATGTGTAGTAGTAACACAATTAGTCAATAATTAGGCCTATACTAAAATCATGAACGATTCATGTACACAAATATTACTACGCAGTTATTTGGTCTTATTTAACCCCAATCAATCATTACAATTATTACTAATCCCTTACACAATACAAAACACCAGCAATTCTTGTTGTAGAATACAAGGGATATGCTGTAGATTTTGTAACAGAGTGTGATTGCTTGCTGTATACTTCAAAGTTTAAAGGATAGTTTCTCTATATTCTGTATATGAATTTGCTTGTCAGTAGATTAGTAGTGGCGAGACTCAGCATGTTCAAGTGCATGTATGACATTGACAGTGCCATGAGCGTTTATTTATCTTGTTAAGGTTAAGATATGTTAACAGGTAACGCTCAATGGAAATTCCCGTGTTGAAAATTAGGTTTGACAAGGAGAGAGACCGTTTTTACGTCGATGCCTACATATTGATACATATTTTCTACTGTATTTTCATATTGTTATGAAGCAGGAAAACTACGAATTTCTACTTTTGTTGAGAACAAATAGACAGAGCAAGTATTGAAATATTGCTAATGTTGAATAACATCTTCATCAAATAATGTTATTAATGATATGAACACTAAGACTTGTGTTTATTTGTTCGAATGAGGGGAATTACTTTTTAATGAGTTTATTTTTCCCGTAGGCCTATAATGTACAAGCTGAAAATGAAACTACCCGTCGCAGTAAGCTTTTTGTATTTATTAATTTTGTCTATATTCAAATGCAGCTGTCTTTGAATAACTGCAAAATTCCTTGTTTATTTATACAATGCCAAGCATTTGCTTTTACGAACGGACGAGCTTTCATTAAAAGTTGCCTTACCGGATGAAACGAAATACGCTGATAAAAAACACTTCAACTCTCAACTCAAGCACATCCTCCAGGTCGGTGTGAATGAACCATCTGAATTGTACATGAGCATGCACATTGCGGTTGATTCATTTGGTATCTATATAAGTTTACGAATCATACAATGAAACCAAAAATTGAGTGATTTAAATGATAAAGGTTCAGGGCAAAAAACAAACACATAGAAAAAAGAAACAATCAAGGATTGGAAAAATAGGAGATACGGAAAAACAAGGAAAATTGATAGGATGATAACAAAAATGAATAAATGAAATTAACACATTCTGCACATCCATTGAAAAGAACCAGGGCTTGCTTTGAAAATTTAGCATTTAGTGTATTACAGTATTAATGTTTGAGCAATTCTTCATGCATTTTTCACATTCTCATACTAAACAAAAATCACAAGGAAGAAAGGAAGTGCTCTGATCGTTTAGCTAACCTACTCGTAGGATATTGGCTTAGAGTAGTTTGAAAATGACGAGGTTCAAAGTACTTACTTTAAGTGGCTTGTTGAACTTGCTTTTGTGCAAGGTCTGCATATTAAAAAATACAGTGTTTTCATGTCTTTAACAGCTTCTCATTGGTCGCTATCTCTGATGTGTTGATTCATATTCATAGAGGCCGCTTCAAACCTTAACCGGCGGTTATCTGTCGGTTGCAGTTGGCTATTGTTAATTCCGTTTGAACCCGCCAAGAACTGCTAAGAAACGACAGGCAACCACCGGTTTAGTTATATAGCGGCCCCTTTAACAACTGATTCATTATGTCAACCAATTTTTAATAACAACTTATTTTATTGTAACAAAATACCGGCCTATTAATGTATTCTGTAAAGAATGGAACTGTTTGTATGTAACGTACATGCGGATCCAACTATAAACAACAACCAAACTCACAAGTACTAAAAGGAGACCCAATATCTCATTGTACATTATGTTAATGATATCTGCTCATTTGGCAGATGATCATACTGTATATACAAGATTCCTTGTTACAAACTAAGCATTACTTCAAAAATTTACTGAATGTTTTAATATGCATATAGCCCAAAAATGCATAAAAAATAACAACTATTCAAATCTAGAAAAAGAAAGGACACACACACACACACACACAACAAAAAGATGAGCTCACTAGCACATTTCTATTGGTCTCTGCGTGATTTTGTAGATAGAAATGCTGATAACATTGCATGAGAATAATACTAAACGTGAGAGGCAAATGGAAATGAAGATTTTCTAGAAACTTTACAATTGATAAATGTAACGCTGTCTGAACTGTTGATGGATTGATGGGATTAATGAATAATATGATTTGAATTTATACTTCGGTTGTTGTATATGAAATACGATATTGCTAGCTTTAGGTAAAGATTATGTTTTAATCTGCTATTTTCATTCCAAGGGGGCAATCAAATATGAAATGGATACGGGTGTAAGGCCCGCGCTCCGAAAGGCTGGGCGTTCAGTGCGAGCACAGGCTCAAATAATGAGGGGTCATTGGGTGAGAGCATGATTTTGGGCATTCGGTGAGAAAAAAATACAAAAAATATGAGGGTTCATTGGTCAAAAATTAGATGTCAGCATGATTATTTTGCATTTGGTGAGCAAAATTAGGCATTCGGTGAGAGAAAAATAAAAAAATATGGGGTCTTTGGCTGAGAGCATATGCAATTGTAAAAAATAAGGGTCTTTAGGTGACAGCGACGCTGAAACCTCGATTGACTACACTTTTAGAAGGCCGGGATCAAATATACGAGTAGTTTTCCGGATCATTTTATTTTGATCCTTTAAGGATTACTTTTGATCCAAAGTGGATCGTTTTGATCCTTTTTCGGATCAATATATACAAATGGATCAAATTTAGCAGGATCATTTTTGCTCCGATTTTAGGATCATTTTATTTTGATCCTTTTTGATTACAATATCAAAGTTTTGATCCGTATTTCTGGATTACTTTGATACGGAAAGGATGAGCTCATATTTGATACCGCGTTTGGATCTAACGTGATCTTTTGTTTCATATTTGAGTACACCCCATATCCACTACATGCATGGCATAAATACGATGATTTCATCACACTTGACAATAGCTTGATAACTGCCTGTTCCGTGGCCGAGTGGTTAGAGCGTTGGTCTCGTAATTAAATGGTGTACATGCGGCGTGGGTTCAAACCCTGCTAGGGTCACTTCAGTGAAATGTTTTTAGGCAGATCTTTTTTATAAGAAATATTTGATCCTTTTTTCGGATCAAGAATTTTGATCCTTATTTTTGGATCACTTTGATCCTTAAAGGGTAAGCTCATATTTGATACCTAAAAAGTATCAAAATTGATCCCTTTTGTCTCATATTTGATCCTTCCTTTCTAAGAGTGTAATAACGGTCGCATTTGTATAAACTCAGAAACGAACATTGCAAATGGTACATTTTGGGCGATGGGTTCGTAGAACCAATAATATACTGAAATGTTTTTATTTTTTTCGTCTTCGAATAACGTACCAAAAGGTGCTTATTGATTGCGACCCGGCTACCATGGCAACCAATGCAAAAACATCCAATATTATAGCCTCTTTCGTTTCTGAGTTACATTTTCACTGTTTTGGAAAATCAGAGGTATGTTATGGTTACCAATGCAACGAGAAAAACGAATAGTTTGTGAAACTACAATCAAGTGCTACAATAGACCTTTAGTTTTCTAAACTAACTTGTAAAACGACTACATAAGTTATCATGTCCGTTTTGGGCTAATCAGAGACGATTGATCACGTTGTACGCGGACGTTATACGTGAACGGTGTAGAAAACTAAGGGTGTCTAATATAATTCACAACACATGTTGGCAAATCCTTTAAAAAATCGTGAAAATGGCTATCGACAGGTACCTGAAATTTCAAACTACCCCCCCCCCCCTTCATTTGATAATTTTCCAAGAGAATAGCATAACTTATTGTCTTTGAATAATATTTTGTATTTCGAAAATTTCATTAATTAGTAAGGTTTTATGTTGGAAAGGAAAAAACGAAGTGAATTCAAATTTATATTTAAGGGTAAATGACCTCCATTTGCTCAGGAAAATGTGAATCCATACTATTTTTTAATCATGAAAAAAGAAATAGAGAAATAGTTTCCACTGCATTTGTGGGGACTCGAACCATAGAACTGAAATCTAAAACATAAACATTAGAGTGCCGTATTTTTCTTTCGGTTACATAAAATTTTCAATTTTTGCTTCAATGGAATGCTGAATTTGTAAGTAAATTATGCGAATGTGTATATCAGACAAAGTGTAGATACACAGCGATTTCAGAGTCAAAATTCACGTCCAGTTTGTCAACGCAGGTTCGTTACATTATCATTCAAAATCAACACCACATAATTATTTGTAATCAATAAGAAGTATCAAGCCTACAATCTGTCAAAATTTGAAAACGATCGAATTGTTCGAACATCATGAAATTATGAGGATTCGGCGAAAAAGGGTAAACTATTTCGAAGTAGTCTATTGACGTCATTTTGACCTTGATAATGGACGTGAAATCACTAGTAAAGATTCATGTAAAAACTAGAGAGTCTATTACATATGAACGCCAAATATTGTAATATTCTGATAGGTGTAAGTAGGTAATAACGTGCAGTAAACAAGATGTTAAGCCGAGCGAGACGAATTAGGGACTGTAGCCTTAAGCACACTCGGTAGATCAATGTGCAAGTACAGTGTATTGCAGTTTACACGAAAATTGGTTTGATGTCAATGCAGGTTTAACGACTCATGTAATAGAAACAACAGTTTTGAGATTTAATTTTGATGCGACACAAGGGAAAAGCATATACAAATCATATATATAAAAAAGAGATAGAAGTAAAACGATGCTGCATCCCCCACACACACCCACACCCACAAAGTAGGATGTGTTAATAGATAGCAAAGAAAATGTGTTCATGTGAAAAATAAAAGGAAAAAAAAATATCGATACTAGATATTCTTGGATTGAAACCAAAAATAGATAAATAAATAAAACTCTCTGAATAAATCAAAAAAAGTAGATCAATTGGACACGAATTATGGCTTTCTTTTATAACAGTGATTTTCACTCCTATTCTAATTTATTCTCAATTGAATGCTGTATTGACTTTGTTTAAGCAAACTAAAACTTAAAAACATAAAGATAATAAATAAGACAGAATTGGGAACTCTAACTACTCTCATCGTTTAGATACACTTAACCTCGTTTATTTTCTAAGGATAATATTAGTCGTCTTGCATGAAGTATCAATTATGTCCACATATCCCCTGTTAGTCAACAAACAGTTCGTTCTTTCGTTCTAGACTGTCTGTGCTTGAGATTGATGGAAATATTTATAAAATCTGACATTAAAGTATTTTCAAAAAGTGTTTGTGAAATACTGATAGAAAGGAAGTTTCTCCTTCCCCAAGGAAATTTAAAGTTAATGAACGTAAACGCTTGACAAAACTGGATTGATAGGTTTAAGGAACAATGTTTGGAATGAATGGTTTTGCTTAAATCTACAACTCGTATACGCTATATCCAACTTGAGATAAAGATTATGTTTATTTAATTAAATCCGTCTTTTCACTCCCAGAAAACGTATTTTTTGAAATGCTACTACGGGTTCTTTCTGAAAGAATATCATAATTTAGCATATTTTGATTTTTCTAAAAAATCAATTTATTGTATCCCATCGGTAAAGAAATCTATCAAATGTGGGTAATGGTTAAGAAGCTCCATTTTGGTTAATCAATAATTGGCAGTATTTTTGAGGGCAGCTTCGAGTCTTCTGTAAGAGCATAATAATGCAGAGGTTGGACGAAATGATAAAGTTTTCAATAATATGTTTCATGGGCTTATTTGTTGACAGAGAACAAATATGGGTTCATTAGGTGAAGAAAAATCTAAATTGTGCGGTCTTATAACCTCTGAAATGTGACTATCCTCTCGGAATATACTACATTAACAATAGGCCACCATTGGTGAACAAATAAAAAGATCTATTTCTAATTCTATAATATTAATAGTGCATATATAGGCAATAACGCTGATTGCTTATCAAGTTTAAGATATTTTCCAATGAATATCCAGTATTGATTTGTCCTTTCTTTCGTGTTATTAATTATTGAATGTTCGCATATTTTCTTAAATGAGCAGCTTTGAGTGAGAAAAGAACCAGTGATCACCGTTCAAACAACAAATTAAGCCCATTCCGCTGCATAGGGCGTTATGCGAAAAATACTTTTTCCCATGCGATTTAATCACTTTTAGGGAAAAATTAACCAACTATTTTAAAGGATATAGGTCCTTTGACCCAATTACGAAGGGTGCTTTTGGGAAATTACCTTTTACAACAGCCGGTCGAAACCTTGGACTACTGTTTTGGTCTGAGATCTCTCGATTTGGGATGACACGTGAAAAAGTGCTTTACATCATTACAACTGGCAGATATTCGTGATTACAATGTCATGGTTTTCAGCGGCGAAATAATTATTTCGACATTGACATTACAAAAAATGCTGAACTTTGCTTGCTGTCATGTTGGATGTGAATTTTGTTCGTAATCAGAATGTAGCTGATATGTTCTTTCTTTTGTGTTATTGATCCAGTATAAGTCATTGCAATATTTAAAATTTGAACAATTTTAGTGATTATAATAATATCAACTGGAGTATAATAAACAAGAGGGCCATTGTCTTGGCACAAATGTTTAGTTAACATTTGTAACTATGATTAAGTGTGAAATGACAATTTAGATCAATCGTTGGCTTTTGCATTTGTTAAATCTTAAAGCTTTCCTAGTTAAGAGTTTCGTTACCCAATAACCAATGATAACACTGACAGTAAACAACATAAATATTTAGCTGTAAAATTTGAAGTGACCAACATGCTCTTAAACACAATTTATCACGAATGTAGCAAATTAATTTTGAGTAATCTTATTTGTATAATGCTGATGTTGTATAACACTTATACGTTTTTTCAATAATGCAATGCAAATTAAAGAAAACATTGTAACACGTAAAGAGGATTATTGATAGTTGATATTAATTGGTGAGCATCAAACTTAAACACTTCATAGCTTAAGCCGTAGATTTTAACGAAAGTTTTCGTTAAAATATGACAGATATAAAGATATCATCATCAATTTGAGAGTAATATTAATCAAGATAAGACGTGACTTAAGGTTACAAAGACATGTGTCTCAGAAATGGGGACCACTTCAAACATAATGGTTAAACGAACAAGCCTTCGTATAAGGGTCTCGGCTTTAAGGAAGTCCCTAATGGTTGTTTTTCCCTTTAACTTACATATTCACATACTATCTTCACAGGAAGCAGGCTTCAAACGCTGATGTCTCTTGTGAATGGCTTGACAACCGCTGTTTGTGAGGTCAAACCACTGTCTTTAAAAATCTATGGTCAAACGTTGAAAGGTGTTGTATAGTACTAAAATATATCG
>JXSR01S021922.1:50052-61217 GCA_000969725.1 Ophiothrix spiculata | reverse complement strand
ATCTTTCAGATGAGACCAAAAAATCAATTTTAATTTTGCCGACCTTAAGGTACCTTTCGATATGACGGGTCACAAATTTGATTGCCTTGATCAATTCAACAAGTAAGGTGTCATTTTAAAGCTTAGAAAATGCTGTAACAGATGAAATGATAAAATCAAAATTGATATCATCTGCAAAGTCCCCCCTTTCGGGGTGAGCCATCACAAATAAACTAGGCAAAATTAACAAGTTCAGAGGTCACTAATGTTAAAATGCATCATTTAATTTTGTTAGACTGGAACCCTTTAATTAAAGAGCAGTGGTGTAATCAGAAATTCTCATTTGAGGGGGCGAAAGAGTTTTTGGCAGACACAAGGTACAACCAAAATTTTTTCATGTAGCAAATCACCTATTTGGGGCAAATTTTATTAGTTATAAATTTGCACCGTTTTGGTGCAATTTTTTTGAAAAATTAACCTGTGAAAAGGCTAAACACTAACATTAACATTGTAATGGCTCACCCGAAAAGGGGGGACTTTGTGACAAAACACTTCAAGAAACTGGTGAAAATAGGCAGCAGGAAATAAGGAAAATAATAAGAATTTCCAGCAGATTTTCTGTTGTAAAATTTGATTGCTTTAATCAATTTCAACGAGTAATGCGTCATCTTAAAGCTTAGAAAATGCTGAAACAGATAAAATTATAAAATAAAAATTAATATCATCTGCAGCAAAGTCCCCCTTTTTTGGGTGAGCTATCACATTGATTTCATTTGGGTGGGGGTAGGGGCAGACATTTGTTCTGGGTGCTCCTGACCCCTGATCACCTACCCCCATACACCACTGGTTATGCCACTGTTCTTTTATGGGTCTAGCGAAAAAGGTGTCTGGATTTAAAAATGAGTTATGTACCATTTCAAGAGTACTAAATTCTAGAGGAAAAAAAATTACAGGCCTACCACAATTTTTCTCTTTATTCATATAAAAAACAATTATCTGGCATATTGCTGTCTTTACCCAGTCAAAATTTGATAGAAAAAATAAATCTGATAATTTGATATAATATTCAAATAAGGCAATTTTTGAATTTTTCTAATTTCATTCAGCTATTCTTTAATTTCGACATCCCCAAATGTCACTGGACTTTGTAAAATGTTTGTTGCTCTTCACTGCCCTGCGCACAGTGCTATGACCACTCAAAAAAATTGTTGAGGTACAAAGAATTGAATACGCCAGAATAAGAACATCCCAACTCTAATAGCTCCCTTCTGTTAAGTTCTGTAGAATATAAATGCATACAAATCTCTGAAAAGGCTTTCAAATCACTAAAAAGCATTTCAATGTCTTTATCTTAATGCAATGAAAGTGTCACATTTGACATTGTAGTTTTTTTAGACATTGCTATATAATTTTTCTAGCATATAGTTGCAGAGGGGAGCTCATGGAGTTGGGGTTTTCTTGTAATGGCTGTTAAAATATAGCAACTATGTACTATACGGGCCCAATCATAGTCGGCCTCCAAACATTGATTTTTTCAAAAAATTTTCCTACCAAACATCTGGTCGTGATGTCACCAAATATTTGCCATCGAATTTAAACTATGAACGGGTAAGAAACATTTGGTCCAATGTATATGGCAATTCAATAACGTGTGCAATCTAGCGCGAAGTTTCATTTTGTCTCAACTCGGATGTTGGAAGTTATTTTGTTTGGAGTCGCTCGTCATTTTGATGTCACGACCAAATGTTTGGTACGAAAAATGTTGGCAGACTATGATTTGGCCCTAACAATTATCTAACAATGTCTAAAAAAGTCAACTACAGGGTCAAATGTGACAATATGATTAGGATATTGACATGGTAATGCCATTTTAGTGATGTGGAACCATTTTCAGAGATTTGTATGCATTTACATTTTATAAGTATAATTAACAGAGGGGAACTATTGGAGTTGGGATGTTCTTATTCTTGCATATTCAATTGTTGAGGTTGTGACTCGGGGGGGGGGGGAATAGTTAAATTTTTGCATAATTTGGAAAATTTAAATTGAGGGATGCTCTGGGAATATTTGCCGAAAGTCACAAATTTTAAGACATTTTTATTCTCTATTTGATCTCAGCTTTCGAATGATAGTTACTGATTAATATAGAGTTTGAAAGCAAAAGGTGATGAAATAAGCATGAATAATATTGCACTTCCTGGCATAATTAACCTTCGAAATTCAAGATATAGTTATATCAAAAAACAAAATTTTATAATTTCACCATATTTTTACTCGAGGCTATTTATTCAAAATTTCATTTGCAACTTTCTGCTCATTTTGCCGTAGCAACCCACAAATGGTAGTGTTCATTCAGAATACAAAATTTACAGCATGGTAAAAAATTCTGAATAAAAATGTCAACAAAAATAACAGAATTGTATCTAGCACCTTAATGTTGGTTTGAGATATCTAATGAAAATTTATTAATTTATTGGCCAAATTGTCAATCAAGCTCTTGGATCGTAAAACTAACCTATTTGTAAATTAGCTAGTAATTAAAGCCCATTGATGTACAACAATTAGGATCCGTATCTTTCCTTTAATTGACGTGAAAGACAAGGCGAGGTAATTAAGTTAACATCAAGCCTGACAAGTATAGCCAAGACAAGGTTGACTGACAATATTGCCACTATTTTTTTCTCCAAGAAATGTAGATTGACTGGATGCCAATTAATGACCCAAACATTTTAATTGAGCTGACATTGATGTGCATATTACATTGTCTCATCTGAATATAGTGAAGGAAGAGACATACCAGTCACTTTTTTGTGCAACATCCACTATCTCTGGATCTATAAGGCATACAGTAACAAAACTTAGTGGCATGAAGGGTCTCTGGATAAACTCGCTCTGCAAACCTTTATTGGGAAGGTGTGGTCAAGGTCATCCATCTAAAATGTTCAGAGTTGACCTGAGGTCATCCGAGGTCATTTTGAGGTCACGACCATAACCCATGAACCCTTGACCCCATATGAATTAAACTTGGACCACGGATAGCTCTTGACCTAAAGGTCAAGGTTAAAGGGTCATTTGAGGTTATACTTAAAGATTTTGGTCAAAATTGTCTGGCAGTAAAAACAGCATGAAATGAAGGAATGTGACTATCTAAAGCGTTATCAAGTGCATTTTGTCAAAAGATTGTTTTGACACCGAAAAATGGATAAAAAAGACATGCATGCTTTCCTATACTAACACATGTGGAATTATGATGGCCTTGACCATTATTTTGTTATTTACATCCCTGCTCCTCAATGAATGAAATTTCCTCTTCAACAATCATGGGGGTACATATCAGATGAATCGGGTATAATTCAGTTCGGGAAAGGTCGTAATTCCTTTACGTACAGGAATTCCTTCACGGTTCGATTTCCATAAAGGAGTAAAGGAAGTCATTCACGCTTACACTTTGTTCAATGTTGACAGAAGTTTCTGATTTCATTAATCCTGAAAGTCTGCTCCCGATTATAGACAATATGTGACCCGTCATATCGAAAGGTACCTTAAGATCGGCAAGATCAAAATTGATTTTTTGGTCTCATCTGAAAGCTGAGATTTTAAGCTTTAAAATGACACCTTGATTTTGGTTATTGGATGTTCGGTTGCGAAGTTACACCCAAATTGGTGAAAGGCATCGGGCTGATTCGGAAAACTATAGTTCTGAGAAAATCGAGTTTAAAGTTTTTGTACATAGTAAATCTTGAATGGAGAGAGGATTTTTAGCTTGGTTTTTAATACATTTTTCTTATGTTTTGGATGTTGGAACCTGATTAATATGATAAAATACACTTCAATGATAACCTTTCTGATGAAATTAGAAATTCGACCTTGGATGTGATTTTTGACTGTGATTAGCTTCAATGGCCCATATCTCGTAATGTGCTATGCCGGTATTAAGGTACCTTTCGATATGACGATCCACATATTTCATAAACAAACAAAAAAAACGATATTTCATAAATGCAAAAAAGCAGCACTATATTTTGAATAATAACATTATATCCATACTTTATTACTTCGCAGATAATTTCAGCCTTCATCTCGATCTTATTTACAGAGAACAAGAAATGTACAAGTATTTTGCTAGTATAGAGAAAGCTGTATATAAGTTAGTAAGCTTCAAGCATGTACAAAGCATTCAGCCAACTGCATGGGCTGTTTCTGATAAGTTAGTACATATATTGAAGCCGAATATTGTACAATAAGTATCTGGCAATAATTGTTCAACAAAAATATCACTTGGAATACCACAGAATATTCAATTTAAGTTGCCAACAACATATACAGTTAAGTTAAAAAAAGGCAAATTATGTTAAACACTCTTAATTTCTTTGGGCATTAAAATCATCCTAGATCATCAAATGGTCTCTTAATGACTATATTGCACTAATTAAAAAAAAGAAATTAATGAAGTCAATAATTAAGCTTTACACCTTGGTCATATAAGCCACAAGAAGCCGGTATGACATCGGTATGACACCGGTGAACGCTTGCGATGCCAGGTCAGACGTCGGTGGTTATGTGACCATAACTGAAGACATCGTATACAGGCCGCAAGGTTTTAACTCAGAATTAAATTCTTGCGGCATGCTTTCGGCGTCTCTACGGCTCACGGACACCGGTCGGACACCAGCTGGTGTCCGATTGGTGTCTGCTGGTATGACGCCGTAAACACATCATAACCTCGCCGCAAGCGTATGTGACCAGGGTATTAAGCATCACCATGATGTTTTAGACAAAACTAAACATGTAAGTCTTGAAAAATTTTATTCAAATTATTGAATAGGTTTAAAATTACTAATAGCACCTTTTAATAGTATGTTTATTGTTGAAGTTTGCTGGAAAATGGTCAAAAAGTTTTCTATGAAAATTCTCAATACTTTTAGTTGACAGAAAAAAAAATTCTTAGAAAAAAACCCAATTATTGCTAGACTTCTCGTTAGTGATGAATACATTAACAATTTCAACAATACTTTATGTGAGAATTAACAAATAATGAGGCAACTGTTAGGACTCCTTTGACAAATATCTATCTGCTTCTCGTATTATTGGTAGAGCTTATAGTTGGGACAATTTAACACTGATAGGTTAGCAAAAATAAAAAAATGGGTCAAACAAATTGCAAAAGTAACAACACTTACAGGATAATATCAGACATGTATATACAAAAACATATAGAAAAGTTACAAAAATCTTCTTAGTGGAACAGCAATTAATTTGCATAAAACAAAATAGCTGCCAAAACTGGGGGTGAAATTTCAAAATTTGTTAAATCATGTTAAAAACATTTCAATGTGTTCCTCTCCCCATGAAGAAAAAGAAAAATTATACTTTTAACTATCTCTGAAGTACGGTTAATGAGTTATATCCAGTTATGTGAAAGGTCATATCAGGGGTCACCCAATAGGTCCTATGGGAGACAAAAAATTCAACATTGTCAGATTTTCTTCAAAATGGTCTAAAAGTGTTCCTTTCGCAAAAGTGTCTACATGAAGTAATAGTTTAAAGTGCTTTATACTAGTCGTTGCTACAGTATCAGGCAAAACGAAGTGCATATTTACCATAGCAATTGGAACCTGTAACCCTAAGTTTACTTTGATCTGTAACTATAGCAATGGTTGATTGATATGTTATTGTATATGTTTGTTTGTATTATCCTGTAAATATCATTACTTTTGCAATTTGTTTGACATATGGCTTTAATTTTCATTATAATGATTAGCCTATGAACTACATGAATAAAAAACACATGTCAAATTAAAACATTGATAATGAGTAAAGGCTTTAAATATTCAAATATTGAAAGGTTATCACAAAAACGTTGATCATTAACTGCAAAAAGTATCAATACAAATAAGATCAGTCCTGTAAAACTTTCAAAATGTACAAGTCAACTTTCACTTGTAAGGCATTCCAAATTCTTTTCAAATAAGAGAAAATCCTTCATTAGGCCAAAAGAGAAACAAGTCTGTTTCCTGTAGCAGGTCGGAAAATTGCAAAATGCACTATTAATTTTTTTTTTTGCTCAATGCATCACTTTTTCCCAATTCGTACATTGAATACTGGCAAAATAATAGTCTGGCTCAAAAGTCAAAGGGGATCTTAATTGAAATTTGTTTGTTTTCACAGAGCAGTCTGATGATACCAGTAAACATTTTTTCAGGAATATTTCTTTCCCACTATCGGCAATATTGTCAATATTTCTATTTTTAGACAAATATAAGAGAAAAAAGCTATGCATGATTTAAGACCATTAAAAAGGAATGCGCGCGGTCATGGGAAACAAGGCTTTTTTCTTTTTTTGGCCTTATATCTTCGTATCACTTTTCAGCAAAATAAGGTACTGTATGTCACTAGGACAGTAAGCCACAGTATCAAGGCTACCTGAGTAATTCAAACAATATTGTTTGTACACATTACATTACATTACATTTTTAAAACAAAACACCTCCTAATTTAAGACACACACATAGACATTTTAGATCTCCATACAATGCAACATAACATCTCTTATCAAATACTAAGGGGCTACAAAGACATGTCAAGTTAACATATTCTGAGTTCAAATGCTTGGAAAAGGTCATCTTTGAGACAATTATATTAAGGTAACCATCTGAAGATATACTTATAACAATAAAAAAGGGTTTCTTCAATAGTTTCTACATAACTCTCAAAGATATGAAAATGGCACAGCTTTTCCAACTGTCATAATTTAATAAGAGATGGCTTCAAAACTCAACCAACGGCTGACTGCATGGAACCTGCGGTTTTGGGCGGTTTCCATTGTTAAGAACAACAGCAGCAGTTTTGAATTACTCATACCCTGGTCACATAACCTTGCGGCGAGGTTACGATGTGTTTACGGCATCAATTCAGCAGAGGCCGATCGGACATCGGTATCCAGCCACTGTCCGTGAGCCGTAGAGACACTGGAAACATGCCGCAAGAATTCAATTGCGAGTTAAAACGCTGCGGCTTGTGTGCGATGTCTTAAGTTATGGTCGCATAACCACCGGCGTCCGACCAGGCATCGCAAGCATTCACCGGTGTCATACCGATGTCATACTGGCGATGCGGCTTATGTGACCAGGGTGTTACTAACAGTGTCAACCTGTTGAACTAATGTCAAAGCAGCAAGATTATGAGATAATTCTGAAAATAAAAAAGAGATGCTGAATCCAACTTTATAATTTTCATGAGTGAAACTGTTATTATGATTATTGATCAGTGCTCAGGTTTAATACAGACCAAAAACAGAAGGGCATGTCAGAAGTAATTTTGGTCCCAATTTATTGATTTTATAAACATAGATTCACTTTTTAACTTAGCCTTACGAAAAAAGTAAATTCCATCTCTACAAATATTGCCATTAAATGGATTAACTAGTCCAACCATATAAATACTTTGCCACATGAGTGCAAGAAAGTCGTATCTGCAATGGCTGCCTTGTGTTACATTTTTTAACACCAAGGCACTAGACTTTCACAATCCCTCCAAATTTCTCTGCCATATGTGCGTCACCTGAAGAACCATTTCAAGAGCCACCGACTCAAGACTGGATATTACACAGTGTGCAGGCAAAAAATTATGACAAATGGCAGCTATCGCAGATACGACTTTCTTGCACTCACATGACGACTTGAAATACTGCTTTCATTCTTGGACCTTGATCTTGCTACATGCTTATTTGTTTTACTTGACAAAACCAACAGGCATTGGTGGTGTACAGTGAGTGAATTAAGGGCACAGTTAACCCCTCATTTTCAGAAATATATTACGCTTTGTAACTCAGCAACCGATAAGTTAATCCATAAAAAAGTATACATTTCTAGATGTGGGTTTTTATGTAGAAGATGATGGTTAGGTCAGTTTTGGACCAAAATGTATGATTTTGGATCAAGGGTCCAAAAAACCCTGTTCTTGGACCACTATATTTATAAACAACCTAACTAAATTTTGAAAAAATAAAAGTTGGACCTCTTATGCTTTTTAGAATTTGGCAACAAATGTCTGGAAACACATTTCTCGAATTTTTGATTTTTGACTTACTTTTTGAAATATTGCCAAAAATAGGCCTAAAATGACAAAAAAAAATCACTTTGGACCAATTTTGGTCCAAAACTGACCTAACAATCATCTTCTACATGAAAATGCACATCTAGAAATGTATACTTTTGTATGGATTTACTTATTGGTTGCTGAGTTACAAAGCATTAAAATATTTCAGAAAATGAGGGGTTAACTTTGCCCTTAAATGAATAAATTGACTATTATCATGATTATGTAGATGAATAGTGATAAAATACTCTTAATATTCCGATACAGTGCACATCAAGTTATGCATCTACACATCAAATTTACCACATAAGCAACAGATTTGTTCCCTTAGCAATATGGTAATATGTAGGTTACATTCTTCATAATCAGAAGCAATAGCAATTTGTGACGACGCATAGGAGAACATCGAAAATGAGCACAATATCAGAATTTTAAGTACATCTATGTTTAGTCTCAAAAATTCATCTCTTTTATGCTGATTATAGTCGATAGACTGACAAATGAATAATTGGTAGATAATTTACGTCCCTGCTTCTCAAAATAACACATGACTATTTTCTCAAATTTATCCTAACACATAATATCAACTGAGATGTATATGACTAACAAATATCAATAAACCATGCATTCATATAATTGCCATATTTTCGCCAACGAGGGATATCGGCATTAAAACAAGGCCAAGTATGGTATCACGCTATGCATTGTGACTAATTGATGAGCAGATACATATCGTCTTGTGAGTGCAAGAAAGTTGCATCTGCAATGGCTGCCCTAAGTTATATTTACTTTACACCTTGTAACAAGAATGTGACAAATAACCTAAAATGTTCCTGGCTTATGTCAGTGGTTCTTGAAATGGTTCTTCAGATGACAGTGTCACCTGAAGAACCATTTCAAGAACTGCTGACCCAAGACTAGAGGTCTTACAGTGTGCAATCCAAATTTATGACGTAGGGCAGCTATTGCAGATACGACTTTCTTGCACTCACATGACGATATGGAATTTGTCACAATGCATCAAGTAATGCCTCGTTATCTGATATCCCTCAACGGCGAAAATATCCCAATTATAGGAATGGTATGATAGAGTGGCCCTTCAAGCATTAGTGTTGGCACTATTTTGTGAATTCTGAACTTCTGCCATCTTTGAATTCAACACATCTGTATTTGAATCACTAGACTGCTCAGTGTTGCCACTGTCAGATCTTGGAGTCATAGTACTTGGCTGGTCTGATTGATTCTGTCCTGCAGAACCTTGGCTTTGTCCACCTTGTGTCTGTCCCATTGGCATTTGTCCTTGTCCTGGCATCTGTCCATACATACCTGGGTATTGTCCTTGACTTGTTGGTGGAGGACCCCCTGGATACATCATGGGTGGAAATCCAAACGGCATGAACCCTGGCTGCATCATGGCACCAGGTGGCATGGGAGGCAGCTGGTAATTGATCACAATGGGTGGCTGCTGCTGTTGGGAATTCCCTGATGTGGGTGGCATGGGCATCATGCCAGGAAAGTAGGGCATTCCATAGTTGGGTGCTCCAGGATGTTGCATGGGTTGCTGAATACTAGTGTTTGTATAGTTCGTTGTTGGTGTGGGATTTGACGTCTGATTCGCTGATGATGTTTCTGAGCTCGATGTGGGAGCTGACGATGATGCTGATGATGTATGAGCTGTTGTTGTAGTTGCTGAAGTTAAACTAGAGTCATTTGAATTAGGTAGTTGTAAGTTTACACTGCTCTTTTGGTTTGACAAACTTTCTGATACAGGTGGAGTAGTTGTTGCTTCAGAGCTAGCAGGAGTTGGGTTGACAACAGCGGCAGGTACCGAAGAGTCTGATGGCCGATCCTGTCCAAAAGATCCTAATGGCAGGGTGGATGCTAACGGGACACTTTGAACACCTGGACTAACAGTACATGTAGCAGGTTTTGAAGCCCCACTGTTGTGAAATGGAGAACCCTTACTACTTTGTCTCTGAGATTTAACAGGGCTCTTGAAAGGGTCAAAGAAATCACTATCACATTCAGAATCATCTGAGAGGCTGATTGGATTGAAGCTTGTAGTAGCGGCTGTTGTAGTTGTGGGGACTTTCTCACTGAGTAGATCCGCAAGTTGGTGGCGCTGACTACTCGACCCTGCCTCGGATGATGTCAGTGTACTTGGAGGGAATGTTCCACCTGCAAGGGACGAAACAAGTCCTTGCCCTAAAGGTAGTCCGCTAGAAGAAGTTGTTGTGGTCTCAGCTTTGCTACCTTGCTGCGCACCACGTACGGCTAGGATTCTGCCATCAGTTGTGCGAAGGTAAACCCCTTTTTGTGTCTTGATAAAGGTGACTTGCTCACCAGCTTTGATGAGTGGTGTTGTATTAGTTAAAGATGTAGTGCCTGGCAGAATGATATCTGAAAGACATGAATAGAGAACACAGAGTATATCAATATATGGACATGAAATGGAAAATACCGCACTGAAATAGTGACAAAGTAACAAAGTGTAGAAGCAGCAATATCATTAAATAAATTTTCTATGTAATTCATCATTGAATACTTCGTCCTTTTCAAAATCAAATTGTCAATATACTTGTTTCATTGAATAAGTGATTTGTTTAACCTTTCAGTTGGTTTTACTGTAATCACTGCACCCAGCTTCACAGATACCTCATGTCAAGCAGTCCCTTCTTTATGGGCACTGAATTGTGTTAATTTGATTTTTCTTGACCTAGTGTGAACACTTACTCAATTTACTAATTAAGATAGTCAGTGAAAATAAGGTCTGAGTTTTTACAATTCACAATCCTAGAAAAATGAGGGAACTTGAACCTCTAGCCAAATTTAAAGAATTTGTTTTGGATAAATCATAACTTACCAACAAAAGACATTTATATCAAGAGAGGTACTCAAAACATATATTTTCATCAATTTCTATTTTGCCAATGTGAATAATGTTAAGTTATATGCACTTTCTTATAGGCTGTCATAATCATCCCAGTGAAATTTCTTTTTGTATTTATGATTCCTTCTAACTATCCATAATTAAAAGCAACATATGAAAAGAAAACAAAACCAAAAATAAAAACCAAAAAAAAAAAAAA
>JXSR01S021922.1:24390-34441 GCA_000969725.1 Ophiothrix spiculata | reverse complement strand
CTAGCAACCCTTACCACCAGTCCACCGACTTGCATTGTTCCACGCCTCACCAGTTCTGAGAAACGAGCCCGGACGGAAGGACGGACGGACGGACAACCAGAAAACATAATGCCTCTCGCGGAGGCATAAAAATAGCGTAACTCAAAAACGCTTTGACAGAAAAAAAAATCAAAATTTGGAATACAAGTTTTTTTCATCATTCTGCACATTCTGTGAAATTTTGAACAAATACTGTGCAGGACACCGTAGCCGTTAGAACCACCTTAAGAATGGTGTAAACTGTCATGCTGAATGAACATTTTCCATACAATTTCACAAAACATAACCATCATTGCAAGAAGAGATTATCTTACCATGAATAGATCAAGCTCGTATAATCAATATCAAACATTATACTAACCATCAGTAAGCACTAGAAAATGCGCAATGGGGTGAGAAATAGGTCTCCAATTCATAACGTGATAATTTAGGATGAAAATCTGCATTCAGAATGAACAGTTTACTCCATTGTAGAAAATTTACACCAATGATAAAATTCTGAATGAAATTGACTACAAAAATGACGAAGTGCATCTAAGCTTTACCACTAACAGTCTTTTTCTTAACAGTTCTAAAGAGCAATTTAAATAGGGTCCCTGGTCATCTGAGATGAATGACTTAACCCAATGTAGCACCCTGTCCTACCTTGTTCTGATAGTTTTGAGTGCTTGAGATATTCCTGCGAGACTATTCTTGATGCGATGTCCTTCATCACATATCACAAGATCTGGGCCTGGTTTGACCAGGGCTCTTCTAATATCTAAAGGCAAGAGGCAAAAAATAACGAATGCACATAAAAATGTATTGCACTATTTGAATTATGATACAGTACATCAAAAAGAAGATCTTGCAAGATCTGGGCCTGGTTTGACCAGGGCTCTTCTAATATCTGAAGGCAAGAGGCAAAGAATAAATAATGCACGTGAGAGTATACTTGATCTGTGATACAGTATGTTAAAAATAGGATCTTGCAGGCTGTGTGTCCTTCAAGATATATGAAAACTTATGCAGTAGAATTATGAAAATAAGAATTTTTTGATGTCTTTTTTCAAAATGGCTAAATGGATCAAAATTTAGAGATACCCTTAATTTCACAATATGCCATATCTTAAATTCTTGTATTTACTTCAATATTACCTGAAACGTGTTGATTTCTTCTTGGTGATCTTTAAAACTTTTTGATACCCCTCGTATATCGCCTTTAGAGTTTAATATATTTAGTAGTGTCAAAACTAGTAACAATACTTTCACTATCTTGTCATAGAGTGTGACTTGTCATTCTTTTTGAAATGTGGGTGTTAATTAATTAAAAGGGGTTATGAAAAGCCAAGTGGTTGAATTGGATCTTTTCATTCAGTAGCCTTATTGATATCTACAAAGAAAATCACGTAGTTGACTAGTACTACACTTTATTACAAACTAATATGGTTCAACTAAGGAACACTTTTTATAACTTGTTTAACAGTGATTTCCCATAGTGTCCTTACCCATGATCATTCCTTCTTTTCTGTCTTCTTCTTCCAGATCAATGATCTGTGTTTTCTTCCTGGCAGAGGGTTTCTTCCTCGTTCTCGTCTGTTTACGGCTACATAGCAGTCTATACATCTCATAACCCATTAGCAACACACCTCCTTCTGTATACCATTCATCTATACAGAGGAGAGAATCCAAGTAAATATTACATCATTTTTACTGTACTTTACTAACTAAGTCATTTCTTATTTAGATTTAATTTCCAAAATAGACTTCTTTTTGCTGATGACCAGAATAGCTGTAACAGAGTAGCTGTAACTCATGAAATTTGAGGTACAATTTCCAATTTTGAACAATTCCATCATTTAATTTTGGAGCTATTCCAAGTCTGTGTCTAAAAACTTGAACAGTTTTAAAGCAAATAGGCAGCATGCCAGCAATGGCCAGAAAATGGGTCAATTTTCTTGATAAATTTGTTCAAAAGCAGAACTCATCTTGTAAAATTCAACAAAATGAGATTTCTTTAACAACTGAGCCAAATTGTACAAAACAATGATTCATCTACGTATCAACATAATTTTAGCCGCCCGAACATAACAACAGTAAACAAGAGCATTGGATGCTGAGTTGTTGATATCTGATGAACCACTCTCTAACATGTTGCCTTTGAAGAACAAAAATCTTTCTGACGACATACTAATATAATGAACAAAGAACATTACTAGTTTGACAGAAATATACATACATACATACAACAAAAGGCTCAGGGCACTTTCAAGTTTATTTTAATAAAATACTTATCTAAATCTTAAAGCAAAATGCTAGGATTAGTTTATTTGTTGGTTTGCATTTTTCTCCTTTTTTTAAATATTCCAAATTCTTAAAACATGATGAACAGAGCATTTACTCACGCAAATGTCGCAAATGCACTTCGGAGAACTCACCACGCTATCAACAAGGGGCTCATCACAAATCAATAACGGTATGCTCTGTACAATACGCTGAATTGTTGAATTTTAAATATCTTATTGTGTAAACTCCTTTATCTATCCATCAATTTACCTATTTTGTCATATCTCAATTCAGGTGCTGGCGAAGCACCACAAGATGTGAAAGCTCTATGAACAAGTCATATGACACCATCCACAGAGAAAATTCCAATTCTGGTCAGGATAATACTCACCAATTACATTCAACCTAGAGTCTGTTGTTTTATGCATATCATTAACCACAAACAATCTGAATGTCCGTAATAATTTCTGTCCACTTGGTTCATTATTATCATCACAATCATCTGTGCTGCTATCAGGATTTGAACCATCCCGCTTCCTTTGTTGTGCAGTTCTAACAGGGAGCCACATGTCAAATTCGGCAACCCAATTTTGCAATGTGTTTATGGGAACAATTATAAGAACAGTCTTAGCACCAGTGTATCGCATGAAAATGTCTGTAAATGATACAAGTTGAAGTGTTTTGCCTAGACCCATGCTATGGGCTAAGATGCAGCCAAAACCAGCACTGCATTTGAAGCGATTCAGTGATTCCACCAGGTTATCATATAGAAAACGTATTCCTCCAATCTGAAAAAAAATAGCAATACTCAGTCAATGGATGCAAACACACATTCAATGCAACAGAGAATGTTGTAAATAAAGTCAAAAAATCAACTCATTTTTAGAAATGTACATGTAATTTCACAGAAATCACCCCTTGAAAGTAAATATATGATATTCTGATATCAAATTTGTTTTGAATAACGTGCCGTCTTGTGCAATCCGGTCAAAAAGCGCTAATAAATTGTTGGCGTGGTCTGTCAGACTTCCCCCTACCAACCTAGTGTGGCATGTTTTAACTGCTGTTTTGAAATGATCATTTAAGAAGATCAGGGTCCGATTATGTAAATGTACATTTGAAATCGAACATACGCTTGATTCAAATCTTTATGAAACTAAAGATTTGAATCAATCGTACATTTGATTTATCAAACGTAAAATAGGTTGATACATTATAAATTTAAGTTTGAAATCAAACCTAGGCTTCATTCAAATCTTTATGACACGGGCTCTTCTAGTGGATGTGGATTATTAATCACTTAATATTAAGCATACAGGTTTGTCATAGGTCTACATCATAAGAATGGGCTTTGTTAAGCCAAGACCTACCTGGTGAGATTTAACCACTCTACTGAGATGCTCTGCTAAGAAGATATCAGGTTCATCTGGTGGATGTGCTATATTGATCAAAACTCTGCCATACGCATCAGGCTTGTTGTAGGTATCGTTGGAATGGACTCCGCTGCTCTCCATATCCTCGGGTTCATCGTCTTCCTCTTCCATTGCATCTTCTTTGCCTGATCCATCACTCACTACGGTTACGTCTTCATCACCACTTGATATGTTTATAACATCATCTAGAAAAACGAAGAAAACAAACAATCCTCAAATTTGTTGGATTTATTTGTGGGTTTCAAATAATCATACCAGTATGTGTAAAATCTTGACAAAAGGTTGCACGACTCATCTAAGGATATCAGACATCTGATTGTTTGAAGTAGCACAATTTTAGCAATTATCAACAATTTCAATGATCCCTAGCCATACATTTCCAAATATGTGATGACTCACCCCAAAAAGGGGGACTTTGCGACAAAACACTTTTCGAGAAACTGATGAAAATAGGCAGCAAAAAATAAAGAAAATAATAAGAATTTTCAGCAGATTTTCTGTTGTACAATTTGATCGCCTTGATCAATTTCAACAAGGTGTCATTTTAAACCTTAGAAAATGCTTTTACAGATGAAATGATCAAATCAAAATTGATATCATCTTCAAAATCCCCCTTTTCGGGGTGAGCCATCACATATGTTCATATTCATATTTATTCATTTTCCATCAAAATAACAAGAATATACAAACAGACAATATGTTGAATTATAGCCAGCAATAGCATAAAAACACCCCGATACTGACCCTGATTGTAATATTTGTGTGTGCTATCATTCAATGCTACAAATGAAGCTGAATCCAAGTTTTTAAATATTTTTTATATTTGCAAATTGTTCACATTACATATCAAATTACGCTGCATTTCATTGCATAGTTAAAATAAGTATGTCCTCAAGTTCTTTCATAAAAACACATGCTTTGCCTCTTTTTATTATGGTTTTTGAGAAAACCTTAGGCATTTAGTTTTAACCATACCCTCATACATACAGTACTCAATATTTGTATACCATTCACGTTTCAGCAGTTTTAAATAAAATATCCAAAATATTCTGGTATTTATAATCCTTCTTGCATTGTCCAGCAGTGATCAAACACCTCCCTTAAGAAATGAGATGATAAGATGAGGTCAGATATGATGTGATAAAATATGCGATGATGTGATATTGTGATATATGTAATATGATATGGTCCTATAATGAGATGTAATAAGTCCTTATCAATCGCTGCAGTTAGAGTTTAACCAGGCCCAAATTGAGAGTACAGACAAAATTCAGCAAGTCTGAATGCCTTCGATATGGCTGCATTATACATATGGCTGCAATAATAACCCTAAGATATCTTTATTTAAATCCATCAAGACAGAATAGATCCTATAGTAGTGCGTATCTTATATTTTGTTTTTTACCAAATAAAAAGTATATCGGTATCAAGATGTCAATATATAGCCCTTGGGTCAGTTTTTGAATGTTTAATGATTTCAACTTACCAGATGCCTTTTTAGGAGTGTCTTCATCTCCGCTACTGTCATCCAGGACAATGTAACCATCTACTGTCTTAGGAGGGGGTTTAGGCCTAGGAAAGGATGCAAATGACGGCGGCATAGAAGGGAAGGGAGGGAAGCGCATATGATGACGAAATGGAGATGGGGGAAACGATTTCATCATCTGTGATTGTATATCAGGAGTGAGGACAGGGACCGGCAGAGGTATGCGGGGGATTGGCGCCAATGGAGGCGGTAATGATGAAGGAGTTAAATGGTGGCTACCGGTGGGATGTAATGGAGGTATCGGATGACTTGAGTTGGGTTGAGAAGTGGCTGTAACTGGTGTCTGAAGTGGTGGTGGCTGAGAAGGCACATCATCACTGAGGAGCTCTGCAATAGTTTGGGAATAGATATAATTTTGGTTAAATTTTTAAATAAAGCAGATCCCATTTTTTCAAAAGGTGCAAAGAATTAAGAATATCAACAATCTGACTGCTTCGACTTTGTAAGTGACTAAGAGACTACTTAAATAATGTCATATCATTCGATTTAATCATAATTCCTGAATTTTATAGCTTTATCTCCTAGCAATGTCCTCAAGGTCAAGATAAAATTAGTTGATACTTGTTTATCTTTAATGTCTTTATTCACAAAGAATTTGGGCAACTTTCGTTATCATGAACAATGGCAGTTAGTTCAAGCTCTTATCACGCGTATTACGACATTAAAACATTTATTTTCCCCCTAAAGTTTTCCTTGTTAAGCAAACACCTGAATTTTGTAGAAATTAATAGATGTGCTTTTCTGTTGAGCTGCTTATGATACATTGGCTTATGGCAATTTAAACAATACAGCAACACTGAAACATACCTGACAATGTAGCCAGATCGGCATTGAGGGCTCGCTGTTCTTCTAATCGTTTCTTTCTCTCTTCTTCTTCACGCTGAGCATTGAGAGTTTCTGCTTCAAGTTCATCTTCACGAAGGAATGTTCTACAAACAATTAAAACAATGCATTTTTGAGTTGAAAATATATGAGTGACCAAGTGCTGAATAAAATGAAAAATCTAGACTGTGATGATAGAATAAAGTCTTCGCTTGGTCTCACACGGGACGTTGACGTATCCAGAAGAAGAAGAAGAAAATATAACGTAAGGACACTGTACTACAATGTATCATGGTCCATATGCACAAAACAGGACTTAAGTTTGTCCAGGACTAAGTGAAATTAATTCCTTGAAAAATGACACATATGTTTTTGAATCTGTGATAATTTTTGTCCTTTTAGATCTATGGCTGTATTTTCTGTAATTTGACCATTTGTCTCCTCTAGAAAATTTGCATTTTTTTCAAAAAATAAACATTTTTTTTGTTCTAAGGTTACATTAATTAGAATGTTCTAAAACAGACAAATAATTTTAAATTTTCAGTTTCAATCTTTCACTTAGCGCAAAAAGTATTGCTGGATTTCTCTCAAATGTGTTATTTTTCACAATCTTAAATTAGTCTGGGATTAACTTTAGTCCTGTTTGGTGCATACAGACCTACATGTATACGCATGGTGCAATTAAAGCAATACTATAAGATTTTGGTTAAAAATGTTTTTTAGTAAAAACAACATAAAATGAAAGAATGTGTCTCTAAAAGTGTTTTCAAGTTAATTTTGTCTAAAATTTGTTTTGCCACTGAAAACTGGATAAAAAGCATATGCATGTTTCCCTATACTAAGACATGTGGAATTAAATTCGGGATCCCAAATTTTATTCAACAAATGGCCATAACTGAAGTCAAATCTTTTGGAGGTTATTAATATCTACCAAAAACAAACCACCTAAGCTAAAAAAATCAAAAGTTATGGGTGATAGGGGCATTTCATTTAAACACAAATAGTATTGCTTTTTAAAATGTATCACAGCAACGAACGTTCAATAAGACGACTGTGCACTCTACAATTGATGAAAAGGAATTTCTTCATCTAGATGTGCCCATATTGGCAACTAGTAGATTGTTCAAGAAGGCCGTGTATATAGGGGTGATAAAGTTGCACAATCCACTGCCCAGTTATCCAGAGCCAAAAGTTTGAGAAAAACAAACCACTAATTAACCATTCTACTTTTATTATGGGAAATTAAACAGATACGGTATCTATTTTTTAAAGAAAATTCAGAATAGTTCTTTTAGTAACTTCGTAGGCCTATACTTTCTCTTTAATGGATAAATATCAATCTAAAGTAGATATAAATCAAGAAAAAAAAAAGAAAAGTTAAAATCTATCATGGTGCAAGTTGTATGTTCAATACAACTCTGCATATAATTTTGTTTAAAAAAAACAAACTCTGAAGTTACATGCACATCAAACTATCCTTTCCCTATATAAAAAAAAATCAGCTATATATTTTGGTCACCTAAATTATGATAATCTCTTTCAACAATTTTATCTATTTTAACAATTATTACCTTTCCTGGAAAACAATAAACATGTACACAAAAATTGAGCTACATTTGTATCAAATACAAGGAAATATAAACTTTGCCAAAAATACATTAAAATAAATAAAGAAACCACTATTTATGTTACAAGTTTAGAATGTACAATATTTCAGACAATAAAATAACAAGTGTTTTTCCTTGAAATCTTCTCATGTATTGATTGAATCAATGCCCACACATGACACAACATATATCAGCCATTGCCTGACAGCAGCAGGCTTGCCAAGCAATGACCAACCTTCACCTACACAGTGAATATTACAAAAGCAATTCCAAGAACTGCTTGTTGTATAATTCATAAAATTTGCACTCGGCATGTTCAGTGGAGAATTCTCGTGTTCAAAGAGTATTTCACATGCTTGGCCTGTGTCACTTGTTTTTTTCTTCTAAAATTGTGTTATTAATTTTGGCAGCTACAGCATTGATCATAAATGATCTCAAATGTGATTTTTGAGGGATAATTAAAATTCGTATAGTCCTTATCAAGGATGTGTCCCAAACCAGGGGTTCGAAGAAAAAAGTGGTACGTATGCTCGTCAGAAAAAACATCGAAAAAGGGTCGGATTTTGCCCCATTGGCGTCGTCAACGTTTTAATTAGAATAGGGATGCCTTTTCAGGGTAACTTTCGACAATAAGGGCTGTCTTTTTATGATATCTTCTACTTTAGAGTCACTTTTTCGCCAAATATTCTAACATTTCAAGAAATAACTGGACAGAAAAGGCTTTCAATGTATTATTCATGTTTTTATGGCAGAAAATAGTGTGTTGTTACGTCGGTAAGGGTCCATTTCAGTTGTGCTACGCCATTAATGGGTCAAATTTCCATTACGGCATTTAGCGGTCAATTTTACGTGTAGTGTATTACGACATTACGACATTTAGGGGTATGATTTTGAACATTTTACGACATTAAGGGTTGGAATTTGCTGTATATGATTTCTACATTTAGGGTCCGATTTTGAGGTGCTCTGACGAGCATGCGTACCACTTTTTTTCTTCAAGCCTTCCCCCCCCCCCCCTCCGGGTCCCAGAAAATGTACATCTATGCTTGACCTCCTTGCTCCTCTTTTTGGTAGTTCAGATTAACTAACATAACATAACATAATAATTTATTTTTCCACATTTGCAAACTATATTAAGGTAGCTTAAACGGCTGTTTACACATGTCAGAAAGTTGGTTATATATACAAATGTATAAGGCCAAGAAAAAGAAGGGTTGTCTCAAAACTCAAAAACCATAGCTGCAAAAACGCTATGCGGTATGCAATTTTTTATTTTTTTATAGGAAATTAGCTATGCAGTATGTGATATTACATTTTTTTTAATGCTCTAAAATTTTGATCGCCCAACTTACGTGTGTGAAGTGCCCTGTTTCTAAGTAAAATCCTGCCCATTTTAAAGTGGGAAGTCCAAAATCTATTTCAAATTAAAGAAACCCTTCAGTGGCAGTGGCAATATTTGATATTCAATTTATTTCTTGTTTTTCTTTTTCTTTTTTAATTCCTTGAATCAAGATTTGTTTGATACTTTTTTTAATTCCTAAATTTAGACATATTTTTTTCTAAAAGCCAATGAGAGGTTGCAAATTTAATAAGCTTTCATTTGACATTTTGTTTGTTAAAATTAAAGCATGGGAAGTACAGATTTAAAATCTGAGAAATCTGGCTATTCAGTGTCTAGAAATTATCACAACAAACTTTAGGAACTACATCTACCAAAAAGCCTCAAATTCTTTAAACGAAATAGAAATTTCATCAAAACAATATTTCTTTGAAAATGTACATCTGTGACCAGTTTGCAACTGAAAAAAAAAACAGTTTCGTACAAAAACAACAGCCATTGAAAAAAATATTTGTGTAAGTATTTTTTTGAAGATTTGATGAAATTTGTAAAATTGGCAATGCCAAAATTCACCCCAGTACAAAGTCTGGGAAATTGGAATCACAAACGAAAGTTCTCAAAAACGCTGAGACGGGAAAAAAAAAATCAAAATTTGGATTACATGTTTTTTGCATCATTCTGTGCAGGACACCATAGTTACAGCTACCTTAAAAAAAATGCCATTCCAGATAACTGGTGAAGCTATATTCATTAATTGATTTCAAGAAAAACATGACATTATGTGCCAATTTTGAGAAGCAAAAACCACATGTATTAGGCCTAAAAGTTACACAATCTAGGCAAGTTAATGAACTGTGTTCGGTTCAGTCTTGGAAAACTAAAATTCATATTAAATATTGTTTTGCCCACATACATTGTATGCCTTTAATGTCTCAAACAATGTCGACTAATGACTCATTCACAATATTTCTTTGATAATTGAATAAAATGTAAAAATTTC
>JXSR01S021921.1:23268-37734 GCA_000969725.1 Ophiothrix spiculata | reverse complement strand
GGAAGTGAAAAAGAATATCATTTCTATACATGGAACATGGGAATGTTTTCAAGATATATTAGGCTGTACACAGGCAGGGTTGTCACTAGCCAAAATTTAGTGCCGGCTAAATTTGACAAGAAGTTCAGTCAAAGTACTGAATCAAGTTGCAATAATGGCATTTTATGGCTGTTTTGAGGTCAATTTGGCATTCTAGTGCCGACCGGCAAGGCCTAAAACCCCCTTGAGTGCTGGTTAATTTGGCTAAGTGCTGGTCCTGCCGACCGGCACCGACCAGCGTAGTGACAACCCTGAACACAGGCCTATCGTAAGCTACCGAAAAGCCACACATCTGGAAGCTTCTGACTATCGTATCTCGACGGACATCTCAGCCCATACTTCAATGTACTTGTCGAACCCAACCGGTGATAAAAATTATTCGCGGATATGCTGTAATCTAGTTCTGGGCGTAGTCTTTAAGTTTAGAAATGCATCCCATTAAGAGCGACAAAAAACGGACGTTGTAGGATTCGAACCCTTGCTAAAGATATCTTATACTTTTAAAGTCGTCAGATTTACCACCACACTAACGAGGCGACTCGCTTTACTAATTTAAAATTATTGCTATGTACTTTATTTGATAGCAGTGAGGATTTGCCAAAACTCCAGCGTCTAAATAAGAAATGAGGGCGTTTACAAATAAACATGAACATCAGACGAACCCAGGTGACACTATATTGTAAAGTATGTTATTAATTTAACACCTTGTTGTCTAGAAATCAAAAAATTCCCTCCCATATGTCAGTGGTTCTTGAGATGGTTCTTTGAAGAACCATTTCAAGAGCCACTGACCTAAGACAGGAATTCTACAATGTGTAATTCAAATTTTTGTAAAATGGCTGCTGTTGCAGATGTGAATTTCTTGCACCAACATGACAACTTGACAAGCCCTGTGGGAGCAAAATGCAAGATATACCTACAACCTTGGGGATATAATTGAAAACCCCACTTTGCATATTTTGTTCAATGAACAAGATATGGCAGACATTCTGAGAACAGGGTGTAAGATATGTATAGACCATATCTATATTTGGCATACTCCCGCCGTTGATGGGGTAAATCCACAGAATCGGACGGGGAACGGAACTCAAAGCGAGAGCAAGTAGTGTATTTATCATACTTATCCTCGTTCTGAGTTCCGATTCCCCGTCTGGTTCTGTTGATTTACCCCATCAACGGCGGGAGTTTATCAATTATAGATATGGTCTATAGACTTATGTATAGACTTCTTGCAGGGGAGGGGAGGGGAGGGGAGGAGGGAAAGCTTGGATACAACTGGCAAGTACCATGTGATTTATTTGTACCCATGAGCAAGATTGCAGACTTCCTCAGAGCGTAATGCTTAAGTTATAGCTCACAGAATATGTGAAGTGAAACAGGCTATAGTAAAATTGTACCCTATGCATAGTGAATTTATAGGACATAGTTAAATTTATGCCTCCACTTTTAACCAATCAGAGGACTGGAATGTCTCTTATTATTGGTCTTTTTAGGAAATAAATATTGGCCAATTTTATCTTATTTCTTGACATAGGTTACCATTCTGTTTGCTGACCTCCATGCTTATCTAGATAACATGAAGGCTCCGTGGAGTCTACTGGAGAAACGTGCCGAATACTATCAACATATCATCAAAGCAATGCTAGAATCCATCGGAGTCCCGCTAGAAAAACTCAACTTTGTCAAAGGGACTGACTATCAGCTTAGTAGGTGAGTTAAATGTTAAGTCTTAAAACCATACCGAGCAAAAGATGAGAAATGTATGTTGTGCATATTGTGACAAAATTGCATTACTGATGATGATGATGATGATGATGATGATGACGATGGTGATGTTTATTTCTAGACCTAATACTACCTTATCCATGTAAAAGAGCAAAAAGTACTTGTTTTAGAACTGGCACTCATTTTACCCCTTGTTTAGGTACTCCAATTGACCAAAACAATACTATAGTATACTGATATGTTTAAACAGGCATTCAGCATTAGCAAGTATGAACTATGAACATTCATTTGAAGTGTAATAAGTACCGGTAGTTCAACAATTAAGTACCAATTTTAAAATCAATTGCTTCCGTAATTTGCAGTGCAAGGATCATTGCTCAGGGTAAACAGGGGTCGAGAACTAGATTCTTTGAGAACAATTAACCCTAACACCACCGAACCTCACAAAATCCCATTCCACAAAATCAAGTCCAAATACATCACAGACCGGAGTTGGCTATAATCACGAAACCCTGCCAGGACAGCGTATACCTGTGTGCTATTGCATCAGTGAATGTTGGATTGAGATTCGAGAGGTCCCGGGTTTGATGCCGGGGAAACCACCCATTTTTAACATGTAAATTTCCAAGGAGATAGTTTTTAAACAAATTAAGAGATGCTTAAAAGTGTTAGGGTTATGTATGCTTGAATCAATTTTTTTGCATTCTTTTTATTTCAATTTTTCAGAGAATATACCTTAGATGTGTACAGATTATCTTCAGTGGCAACAGAGGTAAGATTAATTTTACACACTTGATGCCACTTCATTGGAACACCTTGGGAGTAGCATAAATATCAAGATTCACAAGGTGTCCTGATTAAGTAAAATACAGAAATTGCCAATACAGGATGTTTTTAGGGCACAATAATGCTAAAATAAACGCTAATTCAGTTCAACATGAGTTTTCATTTAAGGGCCCTGACATCCCTCCATTTTCAGAAATAGTTTTTGCTCTGTAACTCAGCATTGGATAATTACATTCTGAAAAGTATATATTTCTAGAAGTGGATTTGCACACTGAACATGATGGTGACATCATTTTTGGACCAAAATGTGTAATTTTGGCCCTTAGGTCAAAAAAATTGTATATTTTGGCCCAAAATTTTACGGGAAAGCCAACCAAATTTTGCTTTGGTGAAATTCTGAACTATTTAACTTTTTAGAATCTAGAAAGCAATATCTAGACTAGGAACGCATTTCTCAAATTTTTGATTGTTTTCTTTCTAGATTATTTTGGATTTAATGATCCGTTGCTGAGTTACAGTGCAAAAACCATTTCTGAAAACAAAGGATTGACAGGGCCCTTAATAAAGCTGGTTTCAAAATTGTATGTTGTTTTTTAGTATTTTATTGTTTTGGGGAGTGAATTCTAAAGAATTGCTCTGCTTCCACAAATACCAAGATCAGGAAAGAAATCTCTTCTTTTTATTGTGCAGGTATAATCATTGATTTGTATTGTTTGTCCCAAATTTAATCTTCCACAGCATGATGCCAAGAAGGCAGGAGCTGAAGTAGTCAAGCAGGTGGACCATCCCTTACTCAGTGGTTTGCTGTACCCAGGCTTACAGGCCCTGGATGAAGAGTACCTCAAGGTGGATTGTCAGTTTGGTGGTGTGGATCAGAGGAAGATCTTCACTTTTGCAGAGAAAACCTTGCCACAGCTAGGATATGCTAAGAGGATACATCTTATGAATCCTATGGGTAAGGGTGAATCTATCATTGAGAAACAACCCCAGGGGGAGGGGAGATAAGAGGAAGATTTTCATCTAGCATTCAGAAAAAAAAAATGATTTCAGTTGCCAAGTTCAATCTAGCATTGAGAAACAACCCCAGGGGGAGGGGATATAAGAGGAAGATTTTCATCTAGCATTCAGTTGCCAAGTTTAATCTCTACATTTTAAAATCAGAAAATCATGTTAAACAAGTCCACAAAATAGTGACATAGCACCCCACTTTCTATAAGTCTGGTTTTGAATTGGTCTTTCTCCTGTAAAATGACAATAATGTAACTTACCATCCCTTTGCATCCAGGTGACAAAATGAAATTGTTTCAATGATATAATATGTGCATTTTTTTTTCTTTTAGTGCCTGGTCTAACTGGAACCAAGATGAGCTCATCTGAACCAGTAAGTATTCATCCAGGGATACTAAACTATAGACCAAACAATAATATATTGGACAGTGTAAACAAAAATCCAGAGTACACGGCCCCATTGTTTGTGAATGCAACCCCTGCCATGGATTTTTGTTTAAATTGTCCAATTAGGTTTTATTTTGCCTTAGCGTCGCACATGGTGTATGTGGCGCATCATTATTTGTAAAGAACAGAATTTTTAAAATATGGTACATTCTGATACAATTTTAACACTGATTACCCAAAGCCCTGGGCAAAGAGAGAGGAGAGAGAAAAAAATACATGATCTCAGTAATGTTCATGGTTTGATATAAGAAAAGAGAAGAACCCTAACCCTAAAGTTTTGGATGGAACCTAATGTATACTTAGTCCGAGAATTGATTTAGAGTCCCTAGCTGTTTCTGCAATACATTGCATTGAAACTTAATTAACATAGAATATGTTATGCCTATCCAATAAGCTTTCCAAGTAAGGTATCATAGCATCTGGTCCAAGGTCCAGCTAAAGGATGAGAGTTTCGCCCCTCGACCTCAACAAGGATTTCACCCTTCAGTGGGCCCTAGACCACACTCCCAGGCAACATGCTTCCCTCCCCATATATGTTGAGTGGCATATTGCAAACATGGAAAATGAAGAATAATAAGTTTAGAAACCTGGTATAATTGATTAATTAACCTATTTTTTCTTGACGAGTCGCTTTAAAGAGTTAACCATTTTTTCATGTTCCATTTTTGTAGGAATCAAAGATCGACTTATTGGATGATTCAGCTGCTTTGAAAAGGAAATTAAAAAAGGCTTTCTGTGAGCCGGGAAATATAGAAAACAACGGTGTCTTATCATTCGTCAAATTTGTGCTCTTCCCTCTATTTGGAGATGGTAAAGGTAAGTCTTAAGGAAATAACAGAAAAAATATTAAGTAAGTGGATCCCATCATGCATTGTATTCTATGGGATTGTTTGTGTAGGAAGCTATGTGAGTCATTAGTGATGCAATGAGCCTAAGGCAAAGTTATTTGTTGTTATTTTGCATTTTAGGCATGTTTCATCACTAACTACTCACATGACATACTACACTGATAATCCTCTAGGAAGCAATGCATGATGGGATACACACTATCGTCTTTTGGGAAGGATTAAGATTAGAGTTTTAATCAAAGAAATTACAAAAGGGTATCAGAGCTCGCCGTCATTATGATTTGACCGCTGTGTAAAACCATATGGGATGGAGTCCATCATGAATTGTCGCTCATGGAGAGTAATGCTGATTTCATACTTCTTGTCGCTTTGTAGCTCCATTGCTTGTTTCGTTTCACACTTTTGTAGCTTTGCAGTTTTGCTTTGCAGCTTTGTCACTCTGAAAGTTGAACTCATTTCAACTCGAAAAATCTTGCTGTGCGAAAAAAATTTGCCGGTATCGATTATCTCAACAACATGTAGCTTTGCTCCTACGACAACTGGAAGTGACAAGATTTTGCAAATACCTCATGCAGCGACAAAGCTACAAAAGTACACAAGTATGAAAGCAGCATTTTTACCTCTAGCAAACAAACGCAATTTTTTTGATTTCATGAAATTTACAGGATACTTCCTCTATGCATAGAGCTACCTTGTCATGGTTGTTTCGTTTTATTACTCGGGCTAGTTTATTAAATGTCCTATATTTACCTGCTTTAGAAACAAGGGTGCCGTTGTCCAACCTTTCCGTTGGGGTCAAATTTTCAACTTTGTCCGATTTCAAAGATTAAGGTTTCAAATTGTTCGTCTTGGACCAGCGATCAAAAATGTCAATGGTGACCCCGTTGTCCAACCTTTCCGTTGGGGTCAAATTTTCAACTTTGTCCAATTTCAAAGATTAAGCTTAAGGTGCTCAATGTGCATTACTGATCTCCACATTCAGCTGAGACCCGAGTTCCACTTGTTTCATATGTAAAGCTGAATTTAGGCTTGATGCAAATGAATCGAGCATGTGTAGACAAGAGTTTAGAGCAATTCCGATAGATCAATATCAAAACGTAAAACCAATTGCGTCAATGCAAACCGAGTTGAGAAAAGCTGAACTCTCCATTCTGCTTTCATGCTTGCGGCTGCGGCACTTCATTTGTGGTTTGAGTGTGAATTCATTTGCAGTGCTGTTTACGGTGAAAATTATTGGAAATGCAACTCATTGCATTTAAAAGTATGAATTCAGCTTTTTTGTGAAATTTAAAATGAAATATGCCTGTTTAATTTGCATTTATAGTATGTTTTGAAAGTCAGGGCACCTCTTGCATAATGACACAGGTAGAGCATATTTTTGATTAGATATGGACAAGGATCCTCTCAGCAATAAGTGCAATCCCTGCATGCATTGCAGTTGATCTGAAGAATATTTTGTAGGCCTATGTATTTACTGTGGGGCAGTTAATTTGATTAGTTGTACAGCAAAGGTCATTGGTATATTATCGCCAAAAGCTGTTAACAGTGTAATGGGCATGAAAGGGTTTTATGTGTTTCAGGGGATTTGAAAAGAATTGATCTGTGGATCAATGTAACATGATTCAATTGGCCAAATGAAAATTTTAATGTGTTATGTGTGCCTTTCATTTTCTTTAATTACTTCATCATCAAAATGTAGTTCTGCACAACAAGATGGATGTTTAAATGTTCAAACCATGGTCCATTAAGGAAATGTAATTTTATAACCATGATACATTTATTTTATAATCAGCGAAGGAACAATTCAGAAATATGTTCTGCAGTAGATTAGCAGTAATCAATAATTGATTATAAACATGTTAACCTTTTGTGTCCAATCAGATAACGAATACCATAATGTTTTGCTATTATGGCCTTACTCCACCCTTCAATTCTATTGTTTGTATAAATGCAAATCCTTTTACCTCTTATTATGAATGGAAAGACCCAAACACTAGGACATTGAATTTAGTTTCATCTGGCCATTTTGATTTCATATAGCCACAAACAATTTCACATGGATTTAGTGAATCCAAAATAGTTTCTCTTGGTTGCTTAGCCTATTCAATGAATTCAATCACTATAAGCATCTTTGCAAGAAGTTTTAATGAAATGTTAACAATTTCACTGAGTCCATTTTCTTATTCAGTGAATCAAAATAGACTGCTCTGAAATTATTTGTTTATTGTATTGTTTAATCGCAGTAGACCATATGCCTAATCACATTATTAAAATTAGTGCAAACAAGATGGGCTTATTATATTTGAATAGATAAACAGGTGTATTGTATCTGGAACACAATGATGTCTTTGACTTGGAAATCCTAATACTCCTATTGTCTGAGTATTATAGTAATTTGTACATTTGAAACCTGTTATCTTATTGTTAATTTACAGGGATTCATTGAAATTTTTGTGCAATCATCAGTGTCCCAATGAGATTTAGTGAAATTATTTAGACTTTTTTGTTTTCTTTGAATCTGTAACAAAAAGCTTAGAAAAAAGTAGTCTTCTGAAATCAAATTGGATTCACTAAATCCATGTGAAACTGTTTGCGTCTGTAAGAATCCAAATTGGCCACATGAAACTAAATTAGATGTCCTAGTGAAAACTTGTAATGAGGTGCCCTGGCTTAAAAAATCTACTTATAGCACAGTTTGCAAATTTCGGTGCATAGATGCTTCTATGTAATGTACAACTTGTTAAATGGTGTTCTACCCTTAGCAATATAAATTTTACAATTCATAGCCTTATTTCCTTTTAATCTTTTGATACATGTCTTTGAGACATTATTATGAATTATTTTAATAAAAAGTATTTAAAGTATATAACCAGTGTGTATACTGTTTTTGTCCTTTGACAGAATTTTTAGTAGAGAGGTCAGAACAGTTTGGAGGCAATATCTCATTCAAAGACTTTGAGTCATTAGAGCAAGCTTTTGCAAAGGAGGTAAGAGACACCAAAATATGTTATGATCAAGGGAAGTTGGTCACATGTTGGCAATATTTAAGATTATTATCAAGGCTTATGCTGATTTCATAATTGTGTAGTTTTGTAGCTTTGTCGCTATGTGACGTACATTTTTTGAAAAATCATGTCGCTTCCGGTTGTCATAGCGGCAAAGCTACATGTCCTGATGAGATAATCGATATCAGCAAAATTTTGTCGCACAACAAGATTTTAAGAGTTGAAATGAATTAAACTTTCAAAACGACATGAAGCAGCAAAACTGCAAAGCGGCAAAACTGCAAAGCTACAAAAATGTGAAACAAAGCAGACGACAGAGCGACAAAGATATAAGCTACAAAAGTATGAAAGCAGCATCACACTTTGATCTAAACCCATCATTATTAGTCATTTGTTTCAAGAACTATGTTCATGGTTTTTTTGCCTCTGAAAACAATCAAAAACAAATAACTAAATGGGTTGGTTGTTACTCCTTCAACAAAACATAGAGGAGAAGGTTTTTTTCGTGTATAAGAATGTAGTAAAGAGTATTAACATATAAAATTGAAGTGGAATTGATAGAAGATTTATCTTAACTACAAGCTGGTGCACTAAAAGAACAGTAAAATGGATGGAAGTATGTATTAGGAAAAAGGGTCCCTTCTTGTATCTTTAGGTGGCTCTGAAAAGAGTTGTCCATTTTGGGGGAAAAATCAATATCATGGTAGTGTTGATGTATATTTATTCTTTGTTTTGGCTGTGTTATGTGTATAAGGTGTCAATGAGTTACCCCTGTGTATTTTGGCTGCTTTCAACATACAAAAGATGTCACATTGGTCATTCCTACCTAAATACACATTACTTTCCTTGGGGCAAAATCCATTTTCACTTTTGGCCTTGTCAAAATCCATTTCATTGCAACTAAAAGCCAACAACTTATTTTGCCATTTTTACTCATCTAAGCATGGCAAAATTGCTAAGGATTTCAGTGGTTCACGATACACACATTTTTTGTTCAACGTAAATGTGATCTAAAAATTTAAAACATTATTAAGACTTGTATGCATATATTTTTTTTCAGGATGTACACCCTGGTGACCTCAAAGGAGCTGTTCAAAGAGAACTTAATAATCTACTTGAGCCGATCAGGAAGAAGTTTGAAACCCCAGAGCTGAAGAAGCTTACTGCAGAAGCTTACCCAGAACCCTCTAAAAAGAGTAAGTTAAAGGGGTCTTGGACAATTGCAAGTTCAACATCATCCCCAATTTTGTTTCCAAACATTTCAAGATTTCTGCATCATTTGAATTGTTAGTGTTCAAGTTAATAACGGCAGCATGCGAAGTTTCATTGTCAAATTCAACCCCTATACAGGGTTTGCCTTTACACTTTTAAATCCACCGGACAGAAGGACCAGTAAGTCTAAAAAGCCACAGGTCCTTCACAAAATTTACAGGTCCTTCAGAAGGACTTTTAATTCCAAAATCAGTGACAGCCTAAAAATACGATCGGACCGAAGGACCATCTCATTGCTGAACTGGTCGGTCCTCCCAAATTCTGTCGGTCGGGACCGACGGTAAAGTCGAACCCTACCTATACATCAAAATATTTAAATTTTCTTTCATTATTAATTATCGTTGTTGCCAATGATAAATACTGCCGTCTCAAGTTCAATTCTTCAAATTGGCTTCAATTGAAGATTAAATGAGAATTAAAATTTTATTTATCAGCAATCTATGATGTAAAAGTAAAGTTTCACAAACAAAACTTAACCTCTCTCCTGATATTAAGCATCAAGACATACATTTAGAAAATAGCCTCATACCCCAGATCAATACAAAACAAAACTCAAATCTAGTTTTTTACTTTTCTGAGAGTGTTGATCAAAATTTTCATAATATTTGGCAGTTGACTGTTATTACCGAACATACCAAGTGTAACTCATCTGCAGATTATACTTTGAAATATTGTCCAATGCACCTTTACCCACAATGATCACAAATTTGAACTGAGGTGCAGTAGGCAGTTGTTCAAGTGGGCAAGACTACTGGTTTGTGAACCATCTTGTTTGTAAAATTGTTTTGTTTTTGTTTTTTCTGCTAGAGGGTGCTGGTGGTAAAGGTGCAGCCAAAGGTGGGGCTCAGCCACAGAATGACGCTATAGACCCGTCAAGACTAGACATGAGAGTGGGTAAAGTGGTCAATGTCAAAAAGGTAAGGTGACAAACTTTAGATTTTAATGTGTGATAAAAAATCCGATGGATTAAGCATAAAGAATTTGTCTTCCGGCAGCTCGAAATTTAGTCTTTGGTTCGTTTCAGTCAAAATCATGCATTCAATTTATTCCTTGCAAAAATGAGGTAATGGAGCATTGGGCACCACAGCCTCGATTTCAGTTAAATTTCGAGCTACAGAAAGACACATTCAAGTATAATAGTACACACACATATATTGGTTGAGCTATTGAGTTGTGCAAAAAAATGTGCGAGGTAAATAGATAGCAATTTTTTTCTCCAAAACACACAGAGAAATCAGTATTTTTGTGTATCATACAGAATTATCCATTCAATTTTATCATTATGTAATATCTGACTGAAACAAAATGTACAATTATTATTGAAACTTGAAACTCAAACCAACACTCATAATTCATACTTATTAAAATAAAACTCAGAAATTCCAACAAAAGAAATTGAAACTCTCAAAAATTGAAACTAAAAACTCTGAAAAAGTCAAGTGACACACATAGAAATTAATGGCACAATAAGGCAAAAAAAAAGTTGTTTGGTTGTCCTCCACCACCCGCTTCTTTTTTTCGAAACTGGATAAAAGTTTTTACTGTACAAAAGTATACTGCACCGTGACCTTATTTTCAGATTTCAAAAAAAATCTTTTGAAAATATTTTTTAAGTTGTTGTTTTCATTTTGTTTACATTTTAATACTGTTTTTAAACTCGTATAAAGAGATTTTTCGACACAGTAGACTTATTTGCATCTTTATAGAGGCCATAATTTGTTGTAGCTTTGACTTACATTTGCAAAAAAAAATCTTTTAAAAAAATCTGCCCGCACTTGCTCAAAAAATGTTTTGGAGGACAACCAAATATTGTTTTTTTGCCTAATGATTAAGGCACCTGTCAGACATCCAAGGATATTGGTCAGAGATATCACTTTGACTATCGGATGTGTGAGGTAATATTGGTGGTTTCAGATTGTACACATAGAATAGGAAGGAAGATTCTCATTGCATAACAATAATATGTAGTGTCATGATATTGTAATCTATTATAGACTTGAATATGCCAGTACAAGAACAGCCTAACTCCACCATTTTGGTCAAATTGAGTTATGTCCATGCACCATAACATTCCTACCACAGCAGGCTTTCTGTGGTATAAAAGATGAACCCAACGCTGCGTTCTAACTGAACTTATATTAGCAAATAGGGTCAAAATCTTAGACAAACATTGTAGTGCCACATGCTCAAATTGTAGACCTAAGGTATAATTCTTCTGTCAAACATACTTTCTTATTGATATAAATAGAGTAGCACAGCCAGCTTGCGACATGCATGGGAGCATGGTGACTTCTGGCGCCCCAATGATATGTCACCTGAGCTTGGACCTGCAAAATCACAACTCCAAAGCACCCTATATGATGGGATAAGCTTTTAAAATATTCGGTGCCACTAATTGCTGATTTTGTCTAATTTTGACTACATTCTAAGCTGTTTATTTCATATTTTTCTAGTGAAACATACATATTTTGTTATGCCATTAAGAGAAAAAACCCAACTCCAGTGATTAAAATCTCATCTACTGATAATATAAACACATATGCTATTGACTTTCTTAGGACAAATAATTGATTTGTTGAGCAACTCCTGTCAAAATATATTCAGTTTTTTCTGTATAACTCATAAACAGTTTTAGTGGAGTTCAAATTTTCTTGTAAAAGCGTATTCACTTCATCAAAGGTGTAAAATTCAATTAAGTTTTAAGATAGTCCTCCTTCAGAGACAAAGCAAAGTAGTTTTTTACAACCTAAACACCATCAAAGGCCTGAAAATGTAACTTGTCTTTACAACCTAGGCTCTTGTCAAAATTTTGAAAATATCTTGCTTTTGAGTTTTGCTTTTCTAACACTTTACATCAATATAATTTGTAAGTTTATAATGCAAATTGCAGTCAAATCAAAATTCTTAAAAATTAAAATGTTATCAATATCAAAATGTCCATGCCTTATCCTCTGTTAAAGTACAAAGTGGTTTTTGATTGTTTATTTTTTTTGTTAACTTATATATTTTCTGTCAATCCTTCAGCATCCCGATGCAGATACGCTTTACATAGAGGAAATCGACCTTGGAGAGGAGGGCGGTCCCAGAACCATAATCAGCGGTATTGCCAACCATGTTTCACTAGAAGCTATGCAGGATAGGCTGGTCGTTGCTTTGTGTAATCTCAAACCACAAAAGATGAGGGGTATCATGTCCAACGGCATGCTCATGTGTGCTTCAACGTAAGTTGGTTTAGATAGAGCTGGCAAGTTTCCTGTGATTTCAAACACCAAATTCTATGATTTTCTGTGAGTTTTTGTAAATACTAAATTCTGTGATTTTCGGCGATGTAATGAATACGCTTGTTTCAGGTGCGTAAGTAGTATACGGAATGTTTTCCGTGAATTTCTGTTTTTTCCTAAATTCTGTGAATTTTCCAGTTTTTCCTTGACACAGAAAACTTGCCAGCTTAATATAGATATAGTTGAAAAAATGTTTTTTTATCATGAAAAATTTCTTTGACAAAACTAGAAGTTGACTTGCATTTGACAGTTTTGCACACTTAGACTCACTAGGTATACACTGTATGCAGCGCTCCAACAAGGAGCATTTGGACAGGGGACCAACGGCTTAACGTGACTTCCGAACCACGGAGCAATTAGAGTGAAGTTGCTTGCCCAAGGAAACAAGGAGACGTAAACCGCTGGGCCTGGGGTTCTAAACTACAACCTCTGTATTACGAGACCCGTGCTTTATCCGCTCGGCCACGCTCCGGCCTCTTGTACCGTTGTCTGCGTACAACATAACCAGCTTGCGCAATATAGCGGGTATTTGAATAAAATTCTTACAGTCTCGCTTAACACTCCAGTTGCAACAACTTATAGAATAATGAGCAGATCTAGTGAAAAATTGGGGGCCTAGTTAAATCCAAACCGCCCATCACTTTTAACCAATCAGATTACAGGAGTCTGTATAAGAGGTATATAATTGAAGCTAGATGGGTTGAAAATTTCCAAATGTGTAACATATTTTGTGGTTATATTTTTGTTTGACAAATCCAATAACAATTCACTCACATTCTTAAGCTTTCGCCATCTTGGCTGATGGTTTGATCACAAGTGATCGGAACACATGTGAATTTTTATCGGATTTGTCAACCAAAAAGTATAACCATGATTATTACAATCCTACAATAATGCATCTATTCAAGGGTGTGCCATATTTAGCACCATATATAAAATGATTAAGTTCTTTCTTTCTTTCTTGGAATAATTGCAGCACTGAGGAGCCCAGACAGATAGAACCACTAGATGTGCCAGAAGGCAGCGCACCTGGGGATAGGGTGTTTGTAGAAGGCTATGAATCAGGCAAACCAGACGCAGAACTCAAACCCAAGAAGAAAATATTTGAACAAATACAGGTAAATGGAAATAAATAGCATATCTAAATGTTTATTAAGTTTGTACGTGCAAGTAAGTTGAAGACTGGAAATTCTATGCACATGAAAACATTATTGTTCTTTGATTGATTGAAACTAGGACTGTAATGGACTATTCAAAATATTTGTTCTATTTCATGTTTAACATTGTGGCCGGGCATTTTTGACAATAAAAACATATTGCCTTGAAGTGACATCACCACAGGGTGATATCAACTGTTTTACTCATCCTTCACGCCCTAGAAGGTTTGTACGCAGATGTGACAAAATAAGTCATTATGCCAACAACAAAAAAAAAGAACTTTGTCTCAGCTTACTTAAGGTAAAAACCCTAAGCGCTATGCGTTTTTTGGGGTTTTTTTAGTAAAAAAGGGCTACGCGGATGCGGAAATACCCCTTAATTTTTTTTATTGCATTTTTCGGCCACTATTTTTTTTTTCGCGGCCGCTTCACGGCCATTTATTTAACTTTTTTTTCCAGTAGTAGGAAAAAAAGATGAAAAAAACTGAAAATCTCTCAAAAACCTAAAAAAACACAACAAAATGCGCAAAATTTGGATTTTTAAAAGTTATGCACACAGGAAGCTGAGACAAACTATTTTTTTCTTTGGCCTTACAAGAAATCATAGGTAAAATGTAACTGTACACCATGATATGTTTAGAGGTGAGGTATTTGAAGCACTTTTACTGGCAATTTAAGGCACCATTTTCCTTAATTCAACCATTCTTTCTTAGTCTGATACCCTATCAGAGACTTACAAGTCAAATTTGATACCCTATGTGAGACTTCCAGAGTATCAGGTTGATTTTGATACCCTATATTGCAAATTTGGTAATGTGGGTGGTTACCCGGGCAGAATACCCAGTTATCCCCCCCCCCCCCCCTCTTATAAACGTTTTGAATTCATCATACACAGATC
>JXSR01S021921.1:0-18598 GCA_000969725.1 Ophiothrix spiculata | reverse complement strand
TGTCTGGTAAATAAAAGTTAATGACCCATCAACCACCAAATTCTCATAAATATTAAAAGTTAAGGTTAAGACCATTAGACATTTTCAATACTATGGTAACACCTTAACATCTTGCATAACCTTCATCAAATATGACACCTCAGGTTAACTTTTGAATATTCATGAGTTAATTAAGATGAACTTTTTTAACCAAATCTGACACTTTTAGAATTGTTGACTCCCATCATAGACCAACATGTGATCCCTTAATGACCTTTCATCAGAGCCATTCATCAGAGATGGATCAAAGCAGTGTTCCCCCTAAGGTTTATGAGCTTATGCCAATTCGAGCAATTACACCAAAATCTTGAGCTGAGGCTGAAAATCGGAGAAATAAAGCCATGAAAAGAATCCTTTTTTCATATTTTCAGAAACCTGTCGCACCAATTTTCCCGACTCGTGTCAATTGTACGCCATACGTCCTTAGCAGGAACACTGGATGCCACTATACTTTTTCTGCTTCCTAATGGTGAAAGGAACATGTTAGAATGCTTCTAAACAAGATTTGACCAATTTTGAAATTTGACCCCTGTAATGACTTACCTGCCCCCCCCCCCCCCTCCTGCAGGGTCCCATACAACAAAATGATTCTAGTGATACTACCTATGGTCCATAGAACCCATCTATATTTTGATCAACACCAAATAGGAGGGCCTCTTCACATCGTGAATTGATACAGCAAAACGGAAGGGGTCGCAGCGTGCATTGTACGTGCGACACGCGCATCAGTATCTACGATGTGTGTGCAAGTGAGATTATGTTTAAGAAAAGCCTCATAATTACTGCCTATTTAGTGTTGATCAAAGTATATATAGGACACATTAAACCAACTTCCCATTGCAGATCAACATGTTTTGCTCCCTAGGTATATCATGTCTGTTATTCACCTTATGTTGTCTAACACTGCACATTTGGAAAGTTATTGATAGCTTTTATGAAGAGAAATTTGGGTAGAAGCTAGAGTAAAAGCTACAATAATAATCTTAATAGCTTTTACTGTAGCTTTTTACCTAATCCAGAATCCAGAAAAGTAGCAATTATTATAACTACTTAAGCACTGCTTGTTTTATAATTGGTATCTCTTTACATAGTATCCCAATTTTAGGGTTTTTCCTAGAAAAAATTGCAAAGAGGCTGATTTCAACTGATTATAGAAGGTATAGGTGTAAATATTTACAGAAAAAAAGTGAGGAAGGGTAGGGGCTGTGGAACCTTATTTTTCGGGGGGTCATCAAAACTAGGGGGTCATTTGCCCAAAGTTATGCCGTAAGTATGTCGTATTTGACATCAAATTAAGGGAAATGTAATTTAAAACACTGGGTGATTTGTTTATTTTGTTACTCTATCACCTTGTAAAAAATTGTACCTAATTAAAGACATAATGACCCAAAAATCGAGATTTTTCGTTAAAATTCAAAACATTGCTATTATATTTTCTCTAAATTAGGGTTTATTTAGAAAAGAAAATAGCAAAGAAGCTGATTTCAAATATTTGTGGAAGTTACAGGTGTCAATATGTACTCCAAAAAAGTAAGGAAGGGTTGGGGCTGGGGAACCCTACTTTAAGGGGCCATTAAAAATAACAGGTTATTGGCCATAAGCTACGCGTAAAATATCATCGTGTTTGATTTCAAATTAGGGAAATGTAATTTAAAACACTGGGTGTATTGTTTATTTTATTACTCTATCACCATGCAAAATGTTACACCTGATTAAAGACGTTATGACCTAAAATTTTAGATGTTTCATTAAAAATAGTTCAAAATTCAAAATTTTGCTATTATTATCCCTAAACTATGGTTTATCTATGAAGAAAATGGTAAAGAAGCTGATTTCAACTACTTATGGTATTAATAGATGTCAATATTATTTACCTAAAAGAAGTAAGGATGGATGGGAGTTGGGGAACCTGATATTTAAGGGGTGGGGTTCATTAAATATATAGGCTATTAACTCGAAATTATGCTTTAAGTGCGTCATGTTTGATATCGAATTGAACGGAAATATAATAAAAACAATGATGTTCAATTTCTTACCTTATCACCAAGCAAAATGCTATACCTGATTAAAGACGCAATGCCCTGAAAATTGTGATTTCATGTGCAAAATAGGTAGAAATTCAAAATGTGGTAATAATAGTTCTAAATAACAATTCTTTACTGACTTGTTTGCTTAAAAAGGCTATTGGTATACTTCAAAATTGTCCTGTAAGATTTCCCTTCCTAGCATGTAGGAACATTGTGTATATTTCAAAATGGCGACTTTACACACAACTTTTTATCGATCATTCAAAATGGGTCCCAACATTGAGTATGAGTTTTACGGCTTTCTGTTATTCGTTATATGGGCTTTTACATGGTATTTGTACATATTAGTGTGAGATTTTCAAAAAAAGTAAAATGTGTTTAATTTGTTTAAATCTACTAAAATCATAAAACTAAGTTGATTTATGTATCTCTGTGTTGAAGCAAGATAATCAAATGTAATTTCAGTACTATATAGTAAATTTAATTTTTTTCCCCATTGGCTTCCTATGGGAGAAATAACGGTCAAACAGAAAATTGACATACATGGTCGACCATTATTACCATTTCATGTTTGCAGGATGAAGTACATGATCCCTATGCCACAAGTTAATGTTTCTGCAACTTGACCATTACACAATGATTTCAGAAAAGCCAAATCAAATTGGATATCATAAACCTAGGCTATATCTGCATGCATTCAAAGATATGAAAAAACATTGACATACAATGTTACGACCGTTATCACTTTCTACTCAAATCTTTAATGAAAATTAAAAACATGAAATTAAAACTTTTTTTGGTGTTTTTTGAGAGTTTGACCCGTTGTTTATAATATTTAATGTCATTTGTTAGAGTTTGATAGGTAGTAGGCATTCCAAAATTCATTCAAAATGTACTTGTTTTTAAATCTCACGTTGAGAAATGCCAAATATCATAAAAACGACTTGCACTATGAAGATGAATCTTTCAGAACTATCTCTCCTTTGCCATATTTCTCACTCAGAGAAATTTGGAATGCATGAGTAAAACACAGACTCCATTAGAATAATTTCTTTTTTTTAACCAAAATAAGTACAAATACCGTGTAAAGGCCCATATATAGTTTGAATGTCTTATAAAGCCTTTTCTTTTAGGGTTACACCCCCTTGATTGCATAAAAACGCAAAAAAACTTACTTCAGCCATTTAAGTAATTAATTTCTTAAATTCTTAGTGGTCATTTTGATGAATAAATGGTAGGAAAGTAAAAATAAAGTAGGCCTCCCAAAGTTTGGTAAAGGGGGTTAAAGCTAAACACAATTATTTTGAAATAAACACACTGTACCTTACAGAAATAACATTTACCTTGTTCATAAGCAAACAAACTCGGTGAAGAAAAATGATATTTAGAACTTTATAATTGCAACATTTTCCGTTTTTACCAATTTTTCACAAAAAAATACAATTTTCAGGACATTACGTCTTCAATCAGGGAAAACAGTTTGTAAGGTGGTAGAGTAACAGATTGAACATCACTATCATTGTTTTCATTACATTTCTTTTAATTTGATATCAATAATGACACACTTCAAGCATAATTTAGAGTCCGAGTCAATAACCTTTGTATCTAATGACCCCTAAAAATAAGGTTCCCCACCCCAAAAATACCCATACTTTTTTTGGTTATTATTGACACCTATTAATTCCACAATCAGTTGAAACCAGCTTCTTTGCCATTTTCTTTTCTAAATAAACATGAATATAGGGAAAATGATAGCAAAATTTAAAACTTGGACCTTTTTTTAACAAAAATTTTAAAATCACGATTTTTAGGTCATATTGTCTCTAATTAGGTATAATTATTTTGTTTTTGCAAGGTGATAGAGAAACAAAATTAACAATTCACCCAGTGTTATAAATTACAAATCCTTTAATTTGATGTTTAAGACGAAATGCATATCTTAGGGCAAATGACCCCCTCTTTTCAATGACCCACGAAAAATAAGGTTCCCCAGCCCCCACCCTTCCATACTTTTTTAATGTAAATATTTACACCTATAACTTTCACAATTAGTTAAAATCAGCTTCGTTGCCATTTTCTGTTCTAAATAAAATCTAATTTAGAGATAATAATAGCAAAATTTTGAAGAATGATTATTTTTAACGAAAAATCACGATTTTTAAGTCATAATGTCTCTAATTAGGTATAGTGTTTTGCAAGGTGATAGAGTAACAAAATAAAAAGATCATCCAGTGTTTTAAATTACATTTCCCTTAATTAAATGTCAAATAGGACATGCTTTATGGAAAACTAAGGGCAAATTACCCCTATTTTTAATGACCCCCCCCCCCAACAAAAAAAATAAGGTTCCCCAGCCCCTACCCTTCTCCTCACTTTTTTTCTGTAAATATTTACACCTATACCTATCATAATCAGTTGAAATCAGCCTCTTTGCAATTTTTTCTAGGTTTGGCCAAAATTAGGGCTAATTTATGGTTACTAACAGTGGAACCTCGTTAACACAAAATCACAGGGGACAATGTTTAGTTTGTGTTATCAGGATTTTGTGTTATCCAACTGAATTCACATAACAAATTCACACTTGGTACCAAACAACCATTTTGCTTTATCAGTGTTTTTGTGTTAACAGATTTTGTGTTAACGAGGTTCCACTATATTATGAAAAAGTTGAAAAAGACTAAACTTGGAATATAATCATATCATTTATTCACAGATTGAAACATTAACATCAAAGTGATGTTTTCAATGATGGTTTTCATTTCAGCTGCAGGTCAATGCCATGTGACTAGTCTGCAACACTGAATGGCTTTATATGACAGTGATACTATTAGTTACACCCTGTTTGTTCAATACGAAAGCTAAATGTGATACAGCACCCAAACATAGATATCTGCCAATTGCATAAAGAACAAACAGGGGGTAACACATTTATAACTTGGTATCTTAAAATGAAAGATATTCATATGCTGATCACAAATTTACCAAAATTGTCTATTTCAATTTCATAAATGAAATTAAAAATCAACCAAACAGGTAATTATACATAAAACTGTTTTACATGGTTAAAAGATATGCTTGCATGTGCAGCTTAAGCATGCCTGCAAGCATAATGTCATATGTTGTAAGCAGGCATGACCACAGTTTTTCAAAACTCCCCCAAAAGGGCGGTTATTTCTGAAGCCAAAATCTACCCGTTTTCCCCAATTTACCAATACCGTTTTCACACTAGAGTTTAAAAATGTACCCTATATCTTGAAAATTGCTGTTTTTGATACCCTAAATGCCTAGTATATTTTGAAATTAAAATATTGGATTAACATAATAATTAGAATAACATAATCGAGACAATCATAAGTAATAATAATGGAAATAAAAAAATGGAATAAAAGATTTTAGACAATTCGATAACACAGTTCATAAAGAACTGTCTCCTTGAAATATCACATGATTATGAGATTATAAAGCCATCTCCTACACATCACTGATAGTGGCACATTTCATTGGAAAAGGGGAACATATTGACATAGTACATTCATTTCTGTGCAATTATGCACCCTGAAAAGATTTCAACCTTTGAATCCTAGAGATTACATCATGTGTTCCGCCATATAAGTACCAGCAAATTTCAAGCAAATTCCAGTATTTTGCATTTTGATATGCAAGATGAAGATGAAAGCAACACTATAAGATTTTGCTCAAAAATGATGTACATATGCTTTGATGGGGCATGGTTTAAATTATTTTCCTGAGGTGATCTCAAAACCATGAATATGCCCGAAGCGAAGCCCCGAACAAAAAGCAGTCAATATTTGTTTTACATACCGAATAGATTTTTGTCATCTGGTTGGTTAAAACATACTTGCCAACATTGCAAAAACAAAAATACTGACAGTTTAGCGACGCGTAACACGCGGCGCGTAACGTGCGGCGCAGTTGTGTCCCCTAACTGGAATAAGATTGATCTTAAAGAACTAGTGTTAAACATCTTGTTTATATAAAGACTAAAATTTTCTGAACTATTTCATTTATTTTCAAGTTTCATTTTTTTTAATTTTGGGAATTTATTTGGGCATTTTTATTATATTTTAAAAATGTCATGTGCAAGTTTGACACAGACCCATACCCTAACTCCTGACATAACAACTCCATCAAATCATTCATGGTCATATGATACCATGATACTCCTGACAGGACAGTTAATACTCACATAAAATCATCACCATACCAAGGCCCTTTGTATTTCCATCACAACCAAGGAATTTCAACAGGTCCAAATGTAGTAAGCTTACACAACTAGTACTGCAGCAGTAAGCTTACAAATATATCAACAAGTGTAGCAAAATATCTTCACATCTGCACTCTTTATTTTTTACTGCTTAGTTCTGCTTGTGATGACAAAGTTAACTAAGTAAATAACATCACCTTCTGACTATGACTGCAGACTCTGCACTTCGAATTACGATCGCTAAAACCATGTGCTTTGGCTCTAGACTGGATCCACCAGTCGCCAAATGAGGTCTCCCTCACTTCCTGTTGTTCGGGCCATTTGGCGACTGGAAACTTTATGTGAAAAAAAGGCGAGCACTTGGCACCGTGGCCATGATTCTGCGCAGTAGAGAAGGATTCTGCGCAGTAAAGACTAATCGATCATGACTTTGTATGATGACGTTCACTCTCATCAATAATGGTAATTTATTCAAAAAATTTGAATACCTCTTAAAAAGTTTTTTCAAAGTCGCCATCTTGCTTCACCACTTTGACTAATTTTCGTAACATATTTTGCTTCATTTTACTCAATTTACAACATTAAATAACATATAATCTACATTAAATAAACCACTAGCCATGCAGGATAATTATAGCTATATCAAAAATTGCACAATTCTTACCTTTTTCAAGAATAAAAGCAAAAACAATCGGCAAATTCACTCCTCAGCGAGACAAAGCAGTGCATTCTATGATTGCAAAATTGCCGTTTGGCGTAAGCTATGCGTGCGAGATAACGAGCGTTTCACGGGCACCGCGCGCGCGGTGCGTAAGTTAGCACTCAAGTACGCAGGACATGACGCAGTCTAAAGTAGTAAACACGTATTGTTTATTCATAAGTCAGACGTCATAAATAAATGCTAATAAAAAGTGCTCTTCTTTTTTCAAGCAATGTGAATCAGTCGTCACAAACCAACACAGTGAAGCGCGTGTGCAGTTTTTGTAAGACTGATGGCTTTGGCTCAAGGAGATGATGCAATGACGTCATGTATATAGCTATAGCAAGCAGAATGTTTGATAAACAACAAAACTCAAGTTTTTTTCTCCTCATTGATGATGCTTGCGAGTTTTGCCGTGATTTTTACGGGGGTTTTAAGAAATCAATTTGGAAATGAAAAAATCGGGACAATCCCGATTTTTCCCTTTTTTACAAACAGAAATCGGGACAATCCCGGGAAAATCGGGACAGTTGGCAAGCATGTTAAAAGAACCAAAAATGATTAACGATTTATGTTTCTCCTTTCAACTCCTTTTTCGCGCCGTATTGTGCGCAAAATGTATTGAGCGGGCCTAGTGAAAAATATGCCCCGGGCCTAGTTAAATCCAAGCCCGCACTTTTAACCAATCAGAGGACAGGAATCTATACATGAGGTATATAATTTTAGATAGAATTGAAAGCAATAAAAAATCTCAATTTTACCTTAAAAGTACCTTTTGCATCATTTTATATTGCAAAATAATGTTTAAACTTCAATCCATTGTGATTATTTAAACAACCCCACTAATTTTCATGAAATTAAATTTAAACTAAAAACAGTTACCATAGAAGTCCTAGTTGTTTACACCATCTACAGTGTCTATACACGCGATTGAGATTTTGAAACAAACAAAATTTGAGTTTGGGGGATTTTTAAATAGAAATTAGGTTATATTCATACCCTCTAGATCCTTGCAAGTAAATCAGTGGGCTTATGGTATGTATTATTTGTAAGCTTACTTAAAAATACAGAAACATTTGAAAAATCTAACAGAAAGAAGGAGCAAAAACACTACCTTCAAACAACAAATTTCCTTGCATTTACTTCTAAATTCCTCACTTGAAAATCATGCAGCATATAAAAAATAGAAATGTAATTGTATTTTGGGGATTGCCAATTTTCAAATAGGGCTATTTTGCAATGGAAGTTCGCTTATGGCAAAGTGCTTTCTTTTCTCTCTCTTTTTTTTTCTTTTTTGATAGTTTTGAGATATTTTTTTAAATTTAATACATACTGATTAGGTCTTATTATATACTGCATTAATAAAATTAGCATGTTGAAGCCCCATGACATTATTTCAAATAGTTTCAACCACTTTGAGAAAAACCTGTAAATATTTACGGGTTTAAAAAGCTATTTAGAGCCGCGTCACTTTCACGCACGGACTTACGCGCGCAACAAACTTACACACACAAGCCAATACGTGCATTAACCTATTACTTGCATTCATGGTTAGCTTTTTGTTAGTGCATTACTTTTAATAAGATTAATGACTAAATTAGGCTAAATGGAAAGTAAAAAATACACTAAATTAAAATTTATTAATGCAGTATATAAAACAAATATATACTAAATTTTTCAGATCTCTGGATTAATACTTTGGTCCTTCAGTGACTAAAATTTACCTATTTTACTTCGGGGGTTCCGCCCCCTCAGTAAAATAGTAAATTTTAGTCACTTCAGGCCCATAGTTTTAAGCAGAGATCTTCAAGTCAGTATATATTTGTATATTATGCCAACAGTTTGAACTTTTTGTGTGTTTATCCTATAAGAATGCAATGATAAATACAAGGTAAAGAAAGTTACAATTCACTTTTGAGTTCAGTAGATTTGCTGCTATTTCTTTTGTGTAAACATGAAAAATACATGATAAAAGTTGAGGTCAGGGTTCAAAAGTTCCTTTTTGTATTATGCCACTTATGTGAACAAGTTTACACTATTATTGATATCATTAAATTTCCTACAAATCTGCAGGGTGCGTATGAGAGCATGTGTTGATAAAAAAATGTACTGTGCTTGTCTTGATTGGTTGCTTGAAGCAGTGATCGTGTGAGAAGAAAGTCTTTCGTACTACACAATGTCATACGATTGTTTACTCAACACATTTGTTGCGTTCAAATTTCATGACTTGTAGGAAATTTAACGATTTCAATAATAGTACCTTGTGCTCTGCAATCATTTCTTCTTCTTTTTAGCTGAACTCTGACCTTCCCCTCCACCTTGCTTTCTCTTCTGTTGAGTCCTAGGTGTGTTTCCACCAACAGAGTTCCTGCCATTACCATGACCAAATTTGCCTTTATTCTTTTTCGCAGACATTTTGCTTTCACCCACAGGGGTGTTACCTTGCTTAGGTGTACTTAGATCGGCACTCTTTTTTGAGAAGTTGGCGGATTTTGGGGTAGCTTGTACATTCTCTTTATTTCTCTTATCTTTTTTGGCAGACTTTTTGTTTTCACTTCCTCCTATCCCAACATGCTTTGGGGTACTAACATTGGATGCAGCCGGATCCTTCTTGGCTGATGCAGCAGATTTCTTCTTCATACCAGCATGTTTAGGAGTACCTTTTTCATTTTGGGAAGGCGTACCACTCCTCTGAGGAGTTGCAGTATTTTGGGATTGCTGCTTCTGATTTTGGCCTTTCTTCCCAGAATGCTTTGGAGTTCTTGCATCACTTTTTGCCTGATCCTTAACATTACTACTAGGTGTCCCTTGTCCTTTTACAGTCTTTGTCTTCTCTTGTCCAGGAGTCTGTTGCTGTCCAGTTGCCTGTTGCCCTCCACCACCTGCCTTATTCTTTTTGGCCTTCTTCTTCCTATTTCGTCTCTTAGACCTCTTCTTTTGGTAAAGCTGCTGATTAGTAAGATTCTTCCCATCCTTCTGATCACCTTTCTGCTTATTCTGATCACCAGCATCTTTAGCTGCTTTAGGAGTACCTTTAGCTGGCCTAGGGTTTTTCTTGTTGCCCTTATCCTTCAAGACTTTCTGTGACTGCGGTTTAGATTTTGTCTTTGCTTCATTTTTCTGCGGAGTCTTCTTTGGTGAGTTTGAGGACTCAGCTTCAGGCTTTTCTTCTTCACCAGTTGCCTCTTCATCTGTACCTGTAATGATAAAACACAAATACAGTTTTAACTTCGATAGTTTGACACATTGACTATTGAGCTCACATTCCGTATATGTTTACATCCGAGACCTTTTTCCAGATTATCGCAGTGAAAACAAATACCAACTTGCAATATAGGTCTATGGAGAAAATATCAGCTATGGAGAAAATATTTGGCTCACAAAAACGTCTGTATCTTCGTTGCTGCAATACTTACGGTATCATGAGTGGTATCATTTTAAAGCTAATTTTGTCATCCACAACATATCTTTCTTGGAGGTAGTACTGACAACTAAATTTTTTACAAATTCAGCATTTTTATGGGAATACTCAAAATTTAGCGATATTTAGCCAAGAATCCGGCGTTTTGCACCACATCATGTTTCATTAGATTAATTCGCCGTAATGCAATTTTTTGCTGATTTTTGTAGGTTTATCTCTTCGTAAGTGGCGGATGTTTACAATTATATCACAAAAAGCAGTATAACAAGCTTATTTTACGATTTATGAATCAAAAATAGCGACATTCACTGTTTTCTAGAGGACTATGTTGCGGGTTGCACATTTAAGTGGCGTACTAATAGTAGAGTGCCCGCATTAAAGAAGGAAAATGAAAGGATGTCTGGCTGAAGTCTTGATTGTTTTCACCATGGGAAAAAAGACAAGGTGTACCTAGGGAGCAAAACAGGTTTATCTGCAACCAGAAATTATTTTAATGCATGTGTAGATGAGTTTTATGGACCATATGTAACATCACTAGGGTGGACATAAAATCAGTCTGTTTCATGTGACCCTGCAGGAGGGTAAAAGTCATTGTAGGGGAAATGATGGGATCTATACTCAATAAACCTTTTTAAGTATGCAACAAGCAATTCGAATCTTTTACTAGATCCACAGCATATCCCTTGTTTTCTACATCATTGTATACTGGGTTATTATATTGTGTAAGAGACTATTAGGATTGATTAAGACCAAATCACTGCGCATTAATATTTTTGTAAATGAATATTAATGATTTTTATTTTATTTTGGCACATTTTGTTGCTACCACATGGACAAACCTTGAATATATAAGTTTATATGAGAATTCAGTAAGATTATGTACGTTATTATGATTTGTAAAATATTTATTTCCTGTATGGTCATATTGGTTTTTGTGCGTTAATCGGCTGCTTGCTGCATACTTCAAGGTTTATAGAGTATAGTCTCCATTAGGGAACCAGGCTTCTCCACTGATCCATGAGAAAAATAACTGTACCTTTATTTGGAATAGCATTTGATAACTTCTTGAGTTTCGCCACAAAAAACCCATCCATATTATGAGTGTGCGGATAAAATCGCCGAGTCAGCTTCAAGGATTGGTGAAATTGACGCGCTCTGAATCTGTAGAATACAAAACAATCAAAAAACAAGTCAATTATGAGTCTTACAGGGGAATTGGACATGTTCAACACCTTGGTCTGGATATGAGGCTACAGGGTTGTAGCTATCCACTGGTCGGTGCCGGCTATTAGCAACCGGTACTGGGGCAAAATAGCCAACACTCTGCTGAATTTTAGATATATTAACCGGCAAAAATTGGTTTAAAATGACCCCTTTTTATGATTTTATAATTTGTGACTATTTAGCCGGCACTAACCTTAACTTTGCATGTTATCATTATTACTACTAACACTTTAAATGATGTAAATGTCTCAAAATGTTTTGAAAAAAGTTTTGGATGCCAACATGCAAAATGAAATTCTAACTTTTTGAGTTTTTTAAAGCTACAAGATTAAATTTAGACAATAATAACTGTAGCCTCTCTTTTTTGAGGTCATCGTTTAGAATTGTTTTGGGCCGAGGTTCTTTTCTGAGGGAGCTACTGTTGCCAATAACACACTTATTAAACTTCCCTTCTAAACCCTCCTTGCCGAAATCCAAGCCGGTTAGGACAAGCTTCACATTGCATTTACTTAAGGCGTAGCTGATAACTCACTCATTAAGCTTACCTTGTAAACCTGGCCTCCTTACCAAAATCCCAAGCCGGTTGAGACAAGCTTCATGTTGCATTTGCCAAGCTTGCACGAGGCATAGCTAATAACACACTCATTAAGCTTACCTGGTAAACCCCTCTTTGCCAAAATCCAAGCCGGTAGGGACAAGCTTCACATTGCGTTTTCCCAGGGCGTAATTAATAACACACTCATTCTCTTCAACCTGCAATAAATAGAATCCAAGATGAGATCATTTGATGGTGGACATGCACCTGTATGTAATTCATAGAGGAGGAAGTTGCCAGACTCTTGAACCATTTTTGTTCTGTGAAGAATTGGGATCTACTTGAGTGTTCAGTTTTTGCGGATCATTCAATGGAACTTGTCGTAATGTGCCAATTTTTAAAACAAGCACACACACGCTTAGCAATCCTAATTAAGGTGGATCGAAAGGATGTTTCTTGAAATTAGAAACTGCATTCAGAGGCACTTGATTACATTGAACAAGTAAAGCTTGAAACACTAAGCAAAATAGTTTTTGTTTGAAGGAAATCGGACATACGGTTGCCAAGATATGCTTGATTTTAATTTCTTTGTTTTCTATCATTTTTGCCAATATATTGATAAAGTTAATGAGCAACATTAGCTAAATGTGGTTATTAATATTCATATTTGCCAATATGTTACCAATATCTTATGAATAAACCTTCATACTATTTTTATTTTATATAATTTTAACTTGAAACTTTGCCAATGTGTTTCTATGGCCTAAAACGTTAACATACGATGTACCCGCCCATCTAATTTGCATATTTGCATAATTAATGAGCATTATACAAAAAAAGCTAATTTATTATGCAAATATGCAAATTAGATGGGCGGGTAAATCATACATTAAAGTTTTAGGTCATAGAAACACATTGGCAAAATTTCAAGTTAAAATTATTAAAGGTAAAAGTAGTATGAAGGTTTATTCATAAAATATTGGTAAAAATTAATATAAATGAGCACATTTTGCCAGTTTTCCTCATTAACTTCATCAATATATCGGCACAAACTATAGAATACAATGAAACTTTAAACAGCAATATCTCAAAAACCGTTTGTCCGATTTGGCTCAAATTTTGGAATTAGGATTTGTTTGCTTAGCTCTCTGCAACAAGCCCATTTTTATCTCAGTCAGAGCAACTTCATTTTGCCTTTAATACCACCTTAACAACCCTCACAATATAGAGATTACAATTAACAGCCAAGAAGTGATAAATTTTGGCATATACGTCTTTAAATATCTGTACTGTATGCAATGTGCTAAATTAAGGCATCCATATTAACTGTCACTGTCAATGCAAGCAGGCCTGTCATTTAACATTTTAAAATTCTGATGTGGGAGACTCTAATAAAAATTTACCAGTAACGACGCTCTAAAAAACTGAAAACCGCATCAGATGATGATCCAAACTAAATGGCGATGTTCTGAAGTGCAGGTAAGAACCATGATGCAAGTATTTTAGCGTGTCCACCGTAGTACTTCCCGCACACTTGGCCTGTAATAGAGCTGTACACACTGCCCCTATAGGGAATTTTCATGCTAGCGGGACACCATGGTAGATTTTTTTCAAAGAGGAAGATATGGGTTCAAATAGGGCGGTTACATAGGAAGGCCTAAAAGTGGGAGACTCCCGCCAAAATTGGGAGACTTGACTGATATGCAATAGCAAATGACAAGTAGTGGCAGTAAATTGTTAGTTGAGGTTTGAAAACTAAAACTACATTGCACGAAAAATAGTAGCATTATTCTACCAAACTTTGACTGATTTTCTCAGACCATTAACAAGATATTTTCCTAATTCATTCTATCCATATCTTACCATAACCGAGCATGTGGAATACACCACAAATCCACCAGAAGACGACTTGGCATCCACCGAGTCGATGGCTGCGAGTATAAGCTGCTTCTGTAACAGGGTACATCTGTCCATATCCTTGAAGTCCTTGTTGGTCTTCACTGATGTATCCTTGGCTATAACACCCGTACCACTGCATGGCGCATCCAGCAACACACGATCAAAGCCACCAATTACCTGAAATGAGATATTGAGTTACCATACCAACCATTGCGGGTTAATAGAAATATAACACATCTACAACTTCGGCATTGAATTTGAAATCAAGCCTTTACAAATGCAGTCTGGCTTGTTTTGACAAACGATACAATAAAATTGTATCCATCTGATCATATACACATTAATAGACCACTTTCATATGTCCCATAAAGCATCTTGAAAGTACCGCAAATACGAGCATTTCTGTGCGAACGACCATATTATTACGTTGTGCGCATGCATGACGTCATTTGCACAGAACGTAATAATATGGTGAACTGAGCATTTACGGTACTTTCAAGATGCATTACAGGACATACGAAAGTGGTCTATTGCTGGGAGTGTGCATGAAATGCATTATTACTAGGGTTTATTATGCAATGTCATTTTTGTATCGTCCATACAGAACTTCAATTACAGCCTAAAAAGTTAACGTCCATTTGCCAACAACTAACAGCAATATTATCGTTATGTTTTCACGATATCAAATAGCTTCATGACACCGATTCAACAATATTGTGCCAGCATTTAGTTTTATTCATGCATCTTACAGGAGGGACCACCTTTGTACAAAAAATACCTAATCCTCATCTTGGAAACAAGGTCCTTCTCTGTGCGTATGCCTAATTCAAAATTTAAATCGCCTGACAAGGTTCACGCATGCCGATTGCAATGACTAGGCAATTTTCCCCGTGAAAAGTATTCTGTTTTGTGATCAATGGTAACAATCGATCATGAAATGCAGTACGCTGGTACCCTCGATGTATGCCCTTCACTATGTCTCAGACTGCCCATCATCGCATGTACTGGCTGATCATAATTAGTCCAAATTCTGACCAGTAGAATTACACACCTTGGTTGCTCACTCGCCCTATCTAACTACACGGCAATCATTCGTGAGTGGAAGGCTTGGTGAAGCGGTTGACAAAATGAAGATGTTTACATGCCTGACCTCTGCATGACGCACTGCATTTAACGCAGTGTAAGAAATTTGCGCAATCACCAATGCGCCACACATGTTATATGTTTGACATGCAAAACAAACGATTCAGGACACGGGCAAACCAAGTGCCAAGATTGATTAGCATACTGGCGTCTTAATTTAGATTAGACGTCGGAGACCAGCGTAGAAATGAGGATGAGTAAATCCCCTCACCCTGCCCTGAAATGGGAAGTGGTTTTTAGGATGGACTTTTCTGTGTACCTGCTCATTAATTTTGTTTGTATTTTTAGGCACAAAAAAGTCAAAAATACTCATATTCTAACTCATACATGGCAAGATACCTTAAATTAATTCAAAGCAACTTTTTTGGACTGATAAAACTTCAGAATTACCAATAAAAGAATAATTTCCATTGTAAATAGAGTAATTAATGTTTTCTTAGTAAATAATAATAATAATACTTCACTACTAATCTCTTGCATAAGTGACACACTGGTCTCATCACACTCATTACCAGTTTCTATTTGTAAATTGTATGCAATTCAATTAATGTTAGCATGAACTTCACACTCATTGGACTAATTTTGACAGTTGGGAACTCCTACTATGAAAAGATCTGCAGACTTCCCTAACAGTTCTTCAAAATTAACACAATGCTTATACACAACACAAATTATAGGTTTTAAACTGTCCATTGAAGTATATTAAGATAAAGGTTATACATATATTTTGTCTGGTTTCAATTTTCTAGTTTTTTATTATCATTTCATTGCATATTTATCATTTATCTAATCTTTTTTAACTTACCTTAGGAAAGGACCTTCCATCTTCGTTGCTAACAACTGTATTGGTTACCCCACAGCGGTGAATATTGCCGACCAGGCCTTTGATTCTGTCTTCGTTAGCATCATTAGACCACAGCAAACCAGTGTTCTTCATTAATGCAGCTGAAAATAGAAAGTTAAAAATAAAGCGATTTTTATACATTTGGATAAAAAAAAATATTTTACAGGCAGGCGTACCTATCAAGTAGGGTTTGTCGGTTGGGTGAATTTTTTTTAGTTTTGCCTAAAATTGCCGAAAATACAAAAAAAATTCAGAAAAAATTAAATTTTCTTTAAAAATTAACCTAAATTGTTAAATTTTGGTCAAAAACTGGCTGCAAATTTAGAAAGTGTCTCACTCGTGACTAAAAGCAATTTCAAGTCTCTCGCGTTGTGGGTGTCTTGCTCACGAGCCATTAGTGTTAACACGCCAAACTGTGTTCATGTGTGAATGCAATTGCCAAGTTGACTCGCTGTAGAGCCGCTCAGGACTCACTCACAAACTACACGAGTTGTGATAACTATTATTTTAATATGAACACAGCGTAAGTTGCAGACTAGGTTTGGTCATGGTCCTTAACCGGTTGATGTTATCATCACATAACTTACTTGTGTTACAGTGCAACATGGTTGTCAAAGGATTTGAGAATTTCTTTCAACCTACCCTAACAAAATCTATACTCTGCATCCAGTCTCATGAAAAAGCAATATTATCAAACCGAAAACATTTGGTTTGAATGTTATAGAGAAGAGATAATACTTGTCCATCAGTAGGAATGTCCATTTTTTAAGCTTCGGTGATAGTAAGTTCAAAGACAACACAAACGGCTGGTGGATATGACGTAATTCCAATTTTTAAATTAAAAAACTCACCAAAATTTGTTTGTTCAAAAGCCCAAGAGAAGATATCGTGTGTATCCCATCATGCATTGCTTTCAATGGATTTTTTTGTGTAGAAAATCATGTGAGTAGTTAGTAATGAAATGCTCATAAATCAAAGTTATTTATTGTAATCTTGCATTTTGGGTATGTTTCATCACTAACTACTCATATGACTTCATGTACAAAATTTCCCATAGGAAGCAATGCATGATGGGATACACAAGATATCTTCTCTTCAAAAGCCCAATCGTGTGCATGATAACACATAGGCACCATAGAGATGTAAACTATAGATTGTGTAAACACCTAACAGTTTTTAGTTTCATTTTTTTTCATGAAAACTAATTGGGTTGTTTATTAGCATCCCCAATGGATTTAAGGTTTAAAAATTAATTTAGAAAATAATTTGATGCAAAAAGTACCTTTCAAGTAAAACTGAGATTTAAATTGGTTTCAATGAAATCTAAGAAATTAAACATGTCATATCCTATCTCCTCTGTGGCAACTGTCAGTTGATGATGTACAAAGTTTTTTTAGAATTTGCCCTATACAATCAAATGATGGGAATCAAAATCTGCAACTGTACAAACAATGGGATATGTTCTAACAAAAACTCACCAATATAAGTTGTCTTTCCACCTGGAGCGGCACACATGTCTAAGACCTTCTCTTTTTCTTGAGGACACAGCGCCATGATGGGTAGAAAACTTGATGCTCCTTGTAACATGTAATGTCCTGCTAGGTATTCAGGGGTAGCACCTGAATATGATTGAATGCATGTTTAAGACTAGAACAACCAACATTTTAAAGATTTCACAGAAAACAACATCAATCTTACGGTGAAAATGTTGCAACCAAATCAAATGTATCTAGTAATAGCAAGGAAGTTATAGGGGGGAACAGGGTTTCTCCGCCATCTTGTGTCGCTCATGGAGCAGAGTTATTGTACCTCCGGATATATTCGGAATTTGACCCTATATCCAGGCGGATCGCGTAAATCTTCACCTGACGCATATACAGCGTGTGCATTTTGTTTCACGCGCAAACCGTGTCTGCGTTTCATGTAGCGTGCATTGCGACTTGCTCTGATTAAAGTATGCCAATTTTTTCCGCTAATCCATTGCGAAGACTCTCAAAGTGTTGCACGCGGAGCCGTAAAATGCCGGAGGTACAATAACTCACCCTCCATGAGCGACAATCCAAGATGGCTGCCGTCCCATAGGATTTACACGGCGATAAAATCAAAATGGCGGAGAAACCCTGTTCCCCCCTATAACTTCCTTGAGTAATAGAGGGTGTAAAAGAAATTATTTTACAAATCATCTTTTGACTGCATGCTAGATTTTGATTAAATGCACTTATTCAGCACAGAACCCATAACCCTGGGGGTACTCACATATGTAAAGTATGCGGGGACATACCGACCAAATGGGTTAGTTTTTCACATAAAATCCCTAAACATGGGTCCCATTTTTTGGCCCCATAATTCCTACACATGGGTCACATTTGCAAGGAAAAGCACTAAAATGGGTAAAAATCACAAAATTCAGCCTGTTTGTGGAACGAAATCCATAATCATGGATGCCCTTTTTCCCAAAAATTACCCTTAAATAGGGGATAGGGTTCTGAGGTCCAGGCCACATGCCACCCTCTAGACCAAAGTTGAACACCCCCCCCCCCC